>OESO01000104.1:0-13790 GCA_900240985.1 Crithidia bombi | reverse complement strand
AGTATACGATGCAGGGTCCCCAATGTCAGTGGCACCAGAGTTGGTGGCTACGCTTGCTGACGCAGCCTCATACGTGAAAAGCGTTGCGATCAGAGCGGCTACTGCACATACTACAAGAACAAACCGTCGTCGTCGAGCTGCAGTTGGTGGGGTGGACATCCTGAGACCTTTTCTACCGGCAACTGCTTCAAGCTATCAATTGACGTGGGAGTGGTTTCAAGGTTGCGCTCTTTGCTTTTGTGTCACCTGGTAAACCAGGTGTGCCTGTGGGAAAAAAAAAGAAAATGTGTATCCAAGAGTACGAGAGTACCTTTTTCCGCCCGGCGGATGTACAATGAACAGCTAAAAACAAGAATTCAATATAATATATATGGTAGTAGTTCAGAGCAGACTGAAAGGGCGTTCGAATGCCGTGCCGTTCGCTAGGTACCAGCACCTCCACCTCCGTCAGTTGTCAGCTGTCCACACACAAACTGGTTCACTTCTCTTTATGCTTCGTAACCAATAGCAAGTGCTCCTCTTTTTTTTTTAGTCTACTATGTTATAAAGCAAGTTCAGAAAAAAAAAAAAGCTGTGCTCGTTCAGTGTGTCACTAAAATGAAAAAAAAAAAACTGAACTTTGAAGCGTTTACAGCCAGCCAGGCAAGTAAAAAGAAGTGTAAAAGAGGCTGTGTGTGTTTAAGGGCGTAAGGTGTACTGAAACCAAAGCACAAGTAAACACACTAACAAAGAGCAAGATGTAAATGATAGGTGATGAAGAAAAACAAAGCGGAAGTATGTCAAGAACAATTCTTGAGAACCAGAACTAATAGGACAGAAAAGAATACAAATACTTGTTTTTTTCTTTCTCTCTCCTTCTTGTCAATTAAAGTGGAAAGAAAAACAAAACACAACAGGTAGTTTCCTCACTTTTTTTTGTACCCTTGACAAGAACAGTAGGGGGAAAAAAAGCAAATATATCAATGGGCGAAAGAGGAAAAGAAAAAAAGGGGGGAAATAAAAAGGAAAAGATACAAAAAAAAGAGCCTTTTAAATCCAAAGTCAATATATATATATATATATATTGACTTTGGAAAAGAGAGAAAGGGGGAAAAAGCTATAGTGAAACAGGAAACACAAAAGACAATCGACAACAACAGCAAAACGGGAACGTGTCGAGAAAGCAGTTTGAAGTTGCTTTGTTGGAATGAAAACAACTGTGTGCTCTCTGAGTAGCGGTGGCCCAGCCTTTGAGCTGGACAAAGGGCGAAGAAGAAAAAAAAAAGTGAACCAATCGAGATTAGAAAGAAAAAAGGAAAAGAAGAAGAGGGAAAGATGAAAAGATGGAAAACGTGAAAAAAGAATCGCGCGATCTTTTTTCAGTTTGGCCTTCTCAGGTTCCTTTCCTCTACGTTAACTCTTTTAAACTAATTGATTGGAGAACAGTTTGCGAGGGGAGAAGAGGGGGAGGAAGTTGATGTGCGTGCAGTTTAATTTATGTACATTACGATACACACGACAAGGAGCAAAACGCAAAAAAGGCAAATCGTTAGTTGCAAAAGGAGATGAACGGAGATGAAGAAGGAGTGAGAGGATGAGTATAAACACGAATACACCTAAAACCCTAGCATTTTTCCCACCGAGTGACGATGCGACGAAGGAGGCAGCGAAGGAATATCGCGCGTCGCGTGTTGAATCGATGTCTTTGATTCTTGATAGTCGCCCTCAGAAATGCCGCTCTGTTAGGCGATGATTTTGTCGATGGCCAGGAGAAGCGACACAAGGGCAGCTAGGACGTGCGTTGTCTTCAGTTTTTTTTTTCAGTCTTGTATAATTGTGCTTGCGCCTTTTATGTCTCCCCGCGGCGTCTTCTTGCTGTTTGGGCGAAAGAGCACGTAAAAAAGAAGCACATAAAAACGTGTTCGGGTTTGACAAGAGCAGGAAAAACAAAGCACTTTAGTGGAAAGCAGCTTTGATTGCAGGCAGGGATCTTCCTTCATACACTCCTACGTAGCGGCTTCGCGCCTCCCTCTCCCGCCCCCAAAGCACACGCTATCGTTACGACCGTGGCAAACGCTGTAAAAAAAAAAACGTGGAAAGCACAGTGTAATTTCTCTTTCCAAAGAACGCTGAATGGGGGAAAATAATCACACGTTGATCTCAAGAACAAAGCTCCAGAAAAATACCACTGTTTATGGAAAAAAGGGTTCTTTTAGATGGTGAGACCATCTGCAACAGTAATGAATAAACACAAAAGACAGTTTCACCGTTTTTCAGGGAAAAGAAACAATTGCTATTTTCGCCTGTGTAGTTCGTGTGCAGCAGACGCTGATTGCTGCTTGTGCTTCTCTAATCGCTACTACCACGTCGACTCCTCTTCGCCTGCGTCGGAAACAAACCACAAGGGAATATAGGGGGGAGAACAAGTTCAATTACCGTGTATCGGTTTGCCACAGCGACCTCCGCCGTTAGCGCGATGCTGTTTTTCTTTCGTTTCTACTAGCAACATAATCACCACCGCCTGCCGTGTACTGCTCTACAGCAGTAACAGCAAGTGAAAGAGGTGACAAAAAAAAGGCAAAAAAAGCTGGTTTCCGACATTGAACGCGTCGAGTGTCTCCAAGGCAACGTGGAGGAAACAAGTTTTTTTATGACCTGGTCAAGAAAGGGTGCTTAATGCACAGTAGTGGCATGTACCAACCACTCAGGCACTCCTCTCTTCGATAAGGGAGGGGTGTGGGAGTACTCACTGAACATGGATTGTGCGCTCTGCTTCAGAAGAGAGGATCGTTAACAGTGCCAGTTTTTGCAACTCAAGTAGCATGGGTGCAGTATGAGAGGAAGGAACAGGTACATCGTTTGCTGTTTTTTTTTTCGACAGAAAAGTACTGACTCGAAGACGAAGCGACAAAACTGTACTCCGTGGTGACGTTTGAATGTAAGTAAAGTGAGAATTGCATTGACTTGCATCTGCAGCGACCTTTAAATCTCCCCGTTCTCGAAACTACATTGAACAAACCTGACAGAAGAAAACAACAAAGGAGAGAAAGGAAGTTTGCACGTCAGTCACTTCGGTCAAGAATATACATGTACATATGCTGGCGCCACTTGTCAGTACAAAAACCTGCATAGAATTCTCACCATCTCTGCCAACGACGCTGCTCGAAAGAAGCACGTTTGAGTGCACGGTCATGGTCCATGAACTTCTCCACCCCCTTCTCCCCAGTTGTCACCGCGATGTCGTCGGGGAGAGGGGAGAGAGAAACGCGTTTGCGTCACTGCCATTTTTACGAGCAGATGAAGCAGCACAGACGAAAACACGGTATGCAACACTGGGAGTTGCTTGATAATAGTAAAAAAAGAGAGCACCTATGCATGTATTCTGCGACAGGGACGACCACAGTCCGTCAACAAAGTATGCGTTTATTCCACTCGCTCAAGATCAGCACTTCACACCCCAACACGAATGATGCACGAGTGCGTGTGGACAACCAGCACGTGGAAACAACAAGCATTCTCCGGTAGCTCCTTCTATTGGTACAATGCGAAGGGTTCGTCTCCCGTGCTCAACAGAATAGATACCGACTTCCTCATGTCCACTGACGTGCGGCTCAGCCCCAAATGTAGTCGATGTGAGCCAGGGGGGAGACAAATGAGCTGCATAGGCCTCCCCAACGCGACGCTACGACTCCTCGGCCACACAGCGAGGACGTGAGGGCTACTCTACCCCAACAGCAATTTTCCACCGAGCTACGGAAAAAGCACGTTTTTTTTTTTTTGCGAAGTGCAAAACGCACAGGAGCCGCCCACCCGCATCAGCCAATCCTTGATGTGGAACACGGTGAGCCGCTGGAACGCCATTTTCAAGGTGCGTGAACTCCCTGGTGTGTTGGGTGAGCAACCGCAAGATCGTAATCAGCTTCGGCAACAGCACGAAGTCGACGCGCCACACCGTCGCGTTTTCAGAGTTGGTGTTGGCAGATCTGAGCGACTTCACATGCGAGGGATCGCTGCAACTCGACTACTATTACTGCAGAGCAAGTCGTTGCGCGTGACTGGCATTCGGTTCCTTTCGGTCGAAACACGGAGGCCCCAGAAGTTTTCCTCTACCTTGCGGCATCAGGGCAAGCGGTGTGTAGAGACGAAGGAGGGGACGCGGCATTTTCCTTTACCACATTCAAATGTAGGCGCGAAACGCTTCCAGTCTGCCGACCTTGCTCTACCGATCGTGACGTTCAACCTGGTAGGGGTTTCAAAGCTGACGAATCTGATCGGGTTATCTAAGTTGACAGCACAGATGCAGCGTGCAAGTCTTGGATGGTTAGAAATCACACTGCAGAGAAGTCCCTTAGCGCAGCCGGCACGGCCCTTCTGTCGCAGAAACGAGTGGCTGTTCTCTAAATTAAAAAGCGTACCGTGCAGTTGCATATCAAAGCCATCGATCGATTGAATTGTGCTTCCGTGCAAAAGCACGCATTATTACCTTCGCACGTCAACACTGTGTCCACCCGTGGGCACTTCTGAATGCGTGCGAGTCCGAACTGGGTTACACATAGAGTCAGTTCGATGACTAACAGACTGATCCATCTCTCGGTAAGCAGAAGTGGCTTGGCCCGTCGCCCCCGCTCGCGAACTTCTACTCCGTTTTCCTTGTTGCCGGAAAAAAAAAGTGTCTAACAACTGATTGCACTTTGTTCAGCGACTGTGGGAGCTGAACGAGGAGCTCGATGCGAGCAGCTACGTCCCGTCCTCTCTCCCGTCGTCAGCGCATTGGGATGTAACACCGCGCTACAGAGAACGGCGTGCAGCAAGGCGTCCTCCTTCCTTTTTCTCGTCCAAAAGTGCGGCCGTCGCCTCTTCCGCTTCGCTGCTTCCCTTGGCGGAACCCACCAAGTGTGCGTGTGGCCGATCCACCACTGTTAAAGGATCGGTAAGCCAACACACCGCACCAATGCCCGCTTTAAGCGTACAGTGAAAAAAATGCGGTAGTGCAGCAGTCCCGGGGCTGAACACACTTCGCCATGTCCGACGGAAGTCTTCCCCGCCACTGTTGTATAACTAGAGCGGTGATGTGACTCCCGGTGGGGGGAGAGGAGACCTGTGCGTTTATTGCGAAACGTAATCGACATCGCGTCTCTGTGGGTGCTTGGAAGCCAGAAAGAGACAATAACATCAATGCGTAGTAGATCCTGCCATCGGAAAGGCCTAGTCAGAATCCCCCTCCCCCAGACTGATCTGCCGAAAGTCCACCATTCACGTGGGCATCGACATCACGTTCACTTTGGTGCTGATAACGCGCGACACTATTAGTAAGAGTGCAGCGTTCACGGGAGAGTTGCACACTCGCCTGCTACTACGCTTCGTTGCCCTTCAACAAACCATACAGCAAGCCAGCGGGTACGCCGAGTAAGGGAAGGGGAGGGGGAGGGAAAAGGCAATGGGACGTGCGCGGCTCTGGTCCCACACCACGTCTCAGGAGTACGGCGGTGCAAAATAGAAGCCACGGAAGTCAGGGGGCACAGCAGTTTGTTTTCCCGCCGTTGTCAGTCAAAGCCAAGCCACCGCACAACGAGAAGTCGCAATACAGACGTTACGCACCGACCGAAAGCACCCGACCACCGCACACCGTTATTGTCCACACACAGGCCAACCTGTTCTCTGACTCTTCGGCACAACCACTCTCTTCTCGCAGCTTTGTCCTTTCTATCAGTCGACAATAACGAAAAGCACAGGGGAAAAAAAAACAGCAAAAGCTGCTGATCTACGCAACGGGCAGAAGAGGAGTGCGTAAAGGGAAGGGGAAAGCGACAGAGAGCTGTCTTCGTCTCTATAATTGACCCGCATAAGTGACGTAAAGAGGGGGGGGGGATATGAAGGCACTTTTGAACAACCGCTTCTGTATCAAAAGGCAGCAGCCCTGCGCGCAGTTTCTCCTGTTTCATGCTCTTCTGGCTGCCATCACTCACGATGAGATGATGAGCACCTTGACAGCAACCCAAAACGCCACAGGCAAAACAGTTAAGTGAAATCAACGTAGAGCAATGTCATTGACTCACACCGTCCTAGCCGATGGACAACTAATGCCCCCGGAAACTCACTCACGTTACCTACGTTTTTTCTCTTGCTGTTTGGTGCAGCTTACATCACCACCTCTAAGAAACAAAAGTACTTGCAGCAGACCGAGCTGACACAAGATACCGACACCTAAACACGTCCGCCTAGAAGACTCCTACACCCACCATTAAAAGCAGAACCTCCTTGAAGCAGCTCGTACGACACAAAACACAGCACAAACAAATTCACAAGCACCCGCACAGACGCACTGAACAAAAGTGGCCCCTCAGGCGTTCCGTCCCTCACACCTTCCACATTACAAAAAAACGCAAATACATCAGTCATAGTACACCCCACATCACAACACTCCGGAAAATAACGAGACACAGCACTTTACAGGTAAGCTCTCGTTCTTTCATACTCTCGTTGCCAACACCTTCACATAACCAGAAGGAGGAACAGAAGCAAAATACCAGCAACACTAAAACCGTCACTGGCGTTCATCAATAGTGCTCGAGAAGGACCTAGAACAGAATTGCCATCAAAGTTCTGGCACCGCAGGCCAACGTACTGAGCAGTGCCGTCCACGTAGACTTTTGCACAGCACGAGAAGGAACCACGGTTACCGAACGAGCCAGAGCACGTCACGGTGGTGTTCGAGTACCCACCGATAGCATCACCGCAGGAGCTAACATAATCCGCACCCTTCCACGCACTGCAGCAAATGTCGTCCCTATTAGCCTCCACCGTGGCCGCGTCAAACCCATTAATGTTCGGGCACAGAGCAGACAGTGTGTCGATAAATTTGGAATTGCCGGACGACGACGATTGCTGCCCAGGATTTGGCGTCGTGGTCCAGGAGGACGAAGATCTCGAAGACGACGAAGAGCTAGAAGGATGCCGTACACTACCAGAGGAGCCAGAAGCCGCCATGAAGTGAAGAGGAGGAAGAGGAGCCACTACTTAGAAGTAGAAGGAGGAAACCGGTACCAATGACGACGACGAAACACTGGAACTGCTAGAACTTGAGCTCGAAGAATCAGTCGACTGGCTACCACCACCATGACCGTGAGACGACAACGAGGACGACGACACCGCAGGCTGCTAGAGCTCTCAAGAGAAGAACGCGCACGTGTTAACGAACCGCACAATCGTCGTCAGCCAACAGCGGTGCATCTCCGGTCACCGCCAGTGTCGTGGTGCGTCGCGCAACCCAGTCGCTCGGCAAGCAGCCGCAGAACTTGTTGCTTTCAAGGCTCGCAGGTGGCCAAGCTGTGCCAGTTGCTGTAGGGACTCCGGAATCGCCGGCCGTCGGAGGCTGTTGGTGGTCAACGTGGAACTCCTCAGAGCCAGAAGTGCACTCCAGGACTCCGGCAGCGTGCCCACTGCGTTGATGTGCGACGCGCATGTGACAGCACCTCCAGAGACGACATCGCACTCCACGACGAAGGCAGCGCTCGCACCCTGCATCTGAATGTTGTTATTCAACAGAAGCACCCTTCCTCAGCTTCGCAAGGGCACTCCAGGTGGACGGTAGCGTTCCTGACACCATCATGCCGGAGCACGTCAAAATACTCCAGGGAGTTCATTGCAGACCACGGCTTCCGGAACAGAGTCAACTTATAATATGGTCTGGGGCACCGTGATGTCTGCATCCGCGGCAGCTAGGCCCAGCTTGCTGTCTCCGGTAACCACCACCCTCCGTAAACGTGTTGGAAACGTGTCCACCTCCTTGACAAGAACCACACTCACACAGCGTCAACCGCTGAAGAGAGCGCAGGCAGCTCGCCAGAGACGGCTGCGCCACCCATGGTTCAACTCCACACCCTTCAGCGTGCAATCCACGTACTGCCACGCGCAGAAGTTGGAGCACGACTCGTCCCACTCCAGCGTGTACGCGTCACGAAAACGCCAAAGGAACACACGCGTCCTCCTGCTGGGCCAGGCTGTGTGTAGATGTGACGGGGAGCAAAGCACTCATCGACACTGCTAGAGCTGGACGCGGACGGGACGACGGACGACGACGACGACACCGCAGGGCTGCTAGAGCTGCTGCTGGGAGCTGTAGTCGCACGCGTACTTCGTCTCGCACTCCGGACTCCGGATGTAGTCGTCTGTGGTGGAGGTTTAGTTTTTTACGACCTCCTAATCCCGTCTCCAGACCTTGGAGTTCTCCAGGAACGCAGCCGCAGAGGTGGTTGGTTTCCAGGCGAAATGGAACTGATGTTGCCATGTCAGCCCACTGCGGCGGAATCGATCCGGTGATAGAGTTGTTGTAGAGATAGGAGAATACCCATGCTTTTCATGGAGCTCCACGACGCTGGCAGGGTGCCCGTGAAGTTGTTGCCGTTCAGGGTAAAAGGCATACGCTTTGGGAAGTAGGAGCTGTAGATCTCCGGCAGCGTACCACCAAGGTTGTTGTTGCACACGTCCCAAACAGCCAGGCTAGATGCCTTGCGCGTTGTGACGGTACCGCTCAGCAGTGGCCCCGTGGTGGCGCCAAAGACACGGTTTAATGGCGCGAAGGTCGGCCATTCTCGACGGTGAGCGAGGGACGGACTGCGCGTTGCCGGGATAACCCACACCGCGGAGCTTCAGGGAAACGAGGCTCGGGATGAACATCCAGCTCCACGGCATGTCGCCGTGCAGTGTCTGGCTCTCGCCATAGAGCTCAAAACTCGTCAGCACGATCGCATCGTCGTCCACGTTCGACGGTACTTCAGGGAGGCTGCCCGTACAACGTTGCGGAGTCCAACGAAACGTCGACGCCCTCCCCGTTGCAGCGGACACCCTCCCACGCGCGCAGAAGTTCTCGCATTGCCACCGCGACTGCAAAAGGCGGCAGCGCAGCCTTGATCGCTTCAAGGAATGCAAGTGTATTGGAGCTGCTGCGCAGCTGTGTAGTAGGGGATAGCAGGCTGGTGGGCTACAGGTCGAGTCTCCCGGCACGAAAAGTGCGTGTTTCGTCCTTTGTTCCTTGGCATAGATGCACACAACCGCCAAGTAGCGCCCATACTAATGCCAGCAAACACGCTCTTTGACCCAAAGAGCGATCTCTGTGAGTCTGCATTTTGCTTTGATTGGAAATTGAGCACCTGGCGCCTAAAGCTAGCTGCTGGAGAGAGGGCCCTCCAATCAACAGTCGTGACAAGAACTTTCGTCGAGGAACTCAGAACAGTTGCCAATGTCGCAACTCCACGTGTGCGACTGTAAATGTTCGTTTGGGCACCTTTCTTGTTTGGGATGGAACACGAGTTACACTGACGTGGAAGTGTAACAAAAAGTAAATTCTGATAAGCTGAAGCGAATGTGGTAATGGATATCAATATACAAAGGTGTCTTAGTAACTTCGGAAGAGAAAACACTCAGACTGCCTAAGTTCTCAAAAAAAAAAAAACAGCAATTGCTACTCTCTTGCGCCACGCAGCGCTGTTAGCTTGATACTGCACAACGATGCGAGCTCAATGAGCGGGTTTGCCGAAGAGAAACAGAAACGAATGGATGATCAATACACTTTAGAGTTCCGTGAAAAAAGGCTCGCCTCTTTTTGAGTACTTCTATACAAGAAGTTGTAGTGGCGATTAAAACGAAAAACGAAAAAGACAGAGGGAGGTAGACAATACTCAATGGATACGGAGTAGAAAAAAAAAGGCAGCGTGTAGAAGAGTGTACACACACGGAGAAGCAAAGGGGTCTAATAACAAATTGTTAAATGTGAAAGGGTTACGAGGCAAGAGAAACAATTATAGAAGCTAACGACAAGGAATACTATAAATACACATATATATACGCGTGAAACCACACTTTGATGCACGTACTCAAGCGGTTAAAACGTTTTTTTTTTTTCAGCGTTCTTGCGGAAGTTTCAGAAGTAGTGCCTTCGCTTTTTTCCCTGTAGCGACAGCTGCCAGAAACCAAAAGAAGAAAGGGAGGGGGAAAAGGAGGGTGCACGCGTCTTCAGTAGCCAGTTTCGGAAGGATACTCAAGATGCTATTGGTCTCTTAATGATAGGGGTCTGAAAAATGAATAGCTCTCTTCTTTCTTCTCGCAAAGGAACCGTTCACTTTAAAAAGAAAAGCGTATATATATTGTCTGCTGTATGCACGAACAAGGAACAAGAAAACTACAGGTTAGCGGAAAGAAAAACAAAACAGAAGAGCAAAACAGCTGGGAGGCAAAAAAGAACAGGACAACGGAACAGAAACTTTTTATGGAAGCACAGCACCACACACTTTTGTTTTCCTCCCTCTTCTTCACCCTGCTTCCTTTGCCTCTTGAGTGAAACAACACAGAGTTAGGGTGCAAGAATAAAAGAAGAAATAAAGCGCTTGCTCCACTCCTGGCGAGATTTCTTTTTACTCCAGAAAACCACAAAGAAAAAAAAACGTGCACTAAATTATATCAGTGCTTACGGACGGCCGCAATATACCTCCATACACAAATCAAAGCAAGAAGGAGTATCGGGAAAAAGAAGAAGAAAAACGATAAAGGTAATTATTGTTTCGTAAAGAAAAAAACTGTTTGGCTTGCGACGGTTTCTTCCTTTCGTTGCTTTCGCTGCGTGAGTGCAGGTGGTCCTGAGAAGAAAAGTGGAGAAAGGGAAGAGCGGCAGCAAAGGGAAAGTGCGTTTCTTGCCAGCAAAAAAAGAGCTTTTATTGTTATTCTTGAGCAGCTTCCTTTGGTTAAAACCCTTACGTTTTCGTGGTTCGTTACAGGTAGTAAAAAAAAAACTTCGCTTTCTTGTTGTTTGATAACACAAGGGCTGCTGAATTCGTGCGCTGACACCACACGAGAAAAAAAAAACAATAATACTAAGCACTCCTGTTTGCCTCACTGCTTCACCGTAGTCAGCTCTTTTTTTCGTTTAGGGACAGTATTTGACGTTGATTCATGCGCAGCTTTAGTCTTTTCGGGTATCGAATAAAGTGTTATAGTTACCCGTGGAGCACCCGTTATTTTTGTGTGGTTGTGCCGTTTCAGTGTAAGAAAGAGAAAGCAACACGCACGTTGGAAGGGCGCGGACGGAATGCAGAGGAGTCACCGTTTTTTTTTTTTTGGTATATGTTACGGTGCGTCCGTGCACACAATTGACGTCTGGCGACCGTGTGTGCGGCACCGGAATGGACATGCGCAGTTAACGCATAAGTTGTGAAGGGGAAAGTAAGTTTGAGGGAGAGGGAGTGGGAGTAGTTCGTTGTGGCAGTAATAGAGGGCAGAGCATGCCTTTCAAAAAAAACCGTCGAGAATGAAAACAGCTGCATTTCTCACCTTCACTGTTTGATGTGGTATGGGGAGGCTTTTGGGGTTCGTTGTTGTTCTTCAGTAACATAGTTTTTCTTCTTCAGCGCGTTGCTTGATAGGTGGCGAAATCTAGTCTTGGCTCCACACAGCAGCATGAACCAACTGCGTACGTAGGGGAACATGAAAAACAACGAGGAAAAAACAGCATGAAAGAGAAAAACGGAGATCCCTTTTTTTGCCTTTCGGTCGCTCAACAGCAAGAGAAACAAAAAAGACAGTCTTCTTTGTGTGCCCGTGTGTGTGGGTGGGTGCATGTGTACGTGTGAGTCTTCCTGAGACAGGCCTATTTGCAGCACAGTGCAGCGATAACACCTGATGGGAAGTGCGCATTAGTTTCTTGTTGTATGTGGTACGTGCAAAAGAAAGAAAGAGAGCAGGGGAACGTGTAGTAGGGAGCGCTGCGTTCGAGGAAGTAGATCGGACGTTCCAGGTTCTTCATGGAGAAGAAGAAAAGAACGAATCCTCTCCCATTTTATACCGTTTCTTTGTGCAATTTCATCACCTCGGTGAGCCATCCCTCCTACTTGTTACTCAATCCAGCACTTCACTGCAGTGCCCCAAGTGTTCATTGGGCAATGGAAACTCCTCCTTTCTGCTTGTAGTCACGCACTCCGTGCCACCTCAAAAGGTGCATTAGGAAGCACACAACGGTTCCTTTCTGGTGGCAGGAGATCAGCAAGGTATAAACCTTTCTTCTGCCACTTTTTTTTCTGTTTTGTTTTCGTTGAAGTCGTAGTGAATCGCAGTGCGCGCAAACGAAAAACGAAGGAAGTGCCCTACGCTGATAGAGTTGTGCGCAACCACAATACAATCTTGCCTTTCTGTTTACTTTTCCTTTTCAGCTTCGCAGCGACGTCACGAAAAATAAAGAAACAAATAAAAAGACGTACTTGGAACAAGAGTTGAGAGGAAAAAAAGAGAAGCACGTGTCGCTTGTGCGTGTTCGCCGAATGAGCTGGTACGCCTCGTCAGAGAAGTCTTGACTCGTGGCACAAGCAAAAAAGGGCATGTAGCGAGACGCAAGGGAAAAAAGTGCGGGCTGAAGGGTTGCGTCGCGAAAGACGAGAAAGAGCAAAAATCCCCATCACACACGTGATGGCAACTGTCTTTTCAGTCACGACACACCTCTCCCTCGGCAACTGGCACGCACACGCGCATCGTAGCACCTCTTTTTCCCCAACAAACAAATGGGAAACCTCGTACCAGTACATAGTCAGAAACGAGTTGTGCGTGAAGAAAGAGAAACAACAGCCACCCGTAAAAGCGGCAAAGTGCAAGCACGCACAGAAAAACAGAAGAAGTGCATATGAAAGAAAGCTGCACGTTGCCCGAAGTGGCACGTTTCTTGAACTCTAACACAAATGCAACTTCTCGGGCTCTCGTCAGAAAAGCTGTCGTCCCTCTCGCTCCGTCGGCCGACGGCTTCTTCTCAACACCACTTCGTCCTTTTCTTTTCTCGGAGGCTCGTTTATCCCCAGCGTTCCTGAACTCTTGACATGCACGCGGAACGTTTTTGAACTTCACCAGCAACACCATTACGAGATGTTCCCTTCCCCGTCATTCTTGGTGAAACTCCTGCGGCTCTCTAGTTATACGCACTCTTAATATAGATGAGATTCCACTTTTCCAACATTTTCTCATCTCACGCACCCAGCAGTCACGCACCCGCCGGCCAATTACAAAAAAAGGCGCTCTCAAGCTTGGAAGGCCAACTGCTGAGCACCGTAACAGAATTTTTTTTTTTTTGCGAGGGCGAGGAAAGTCGATATGAGAACTCAACAGAATACGGTGGGGCACAGAAAACGACACAAAAGCTGCCGCTACAGGGCCGTTACAGGAGCGCCCACAAGCTCAGAAAAGAAAACGAAACAAGCGCCGATAATTCATCAACGCCGGCGTTACGATAATAAAAGAGTTCACTGGAGAATGCAAGAAATCAATGATAACCCACCCTATCAGACCTATCGCACAAAAAAAAAGGGGGGGGGCAAAGACGGCGCACCTTGAAAGAAGCACACAAAAAAAGAAGAAAACGAAAAAAAAAAAAAATTGCACGCCACCCACCGCACCGTTACCTTAGTGTGCCTCTCTCAATGCTACCCTAGCCAATGTCAAGGAGAGAAGAAAACACGTTCAATGACCCAACACTCCTCAGGCGCTGCACGTGTGGGATGGTGATACGCTGGGACGCGTGTGCGGCGGCTACGTACAGCAAAAGAAAAAAGTCAAGTGCGTGCTACACAGGAGCGCCAACAACTCGTGTGCAAAAGGAGAGCAACGTTTCCTGAAAGCACCACGGAGCAAACCAATCAGTCAGCGTCAGCGTTACTTCGCAGTCTTACGCTGCAGATCGCTGCCGAAAACACGGAGACCCGTCTTCCCCTTCTTCACGGTTGGTAGCCCGCCGCTCAACTGATTGTTCGACACATCCAGAATAGTAATGTTCTCTGCGAACA
>OESO01000100.1:314610-493545 GCA_900240985.1 Crithidia bombi | reverse complement strand
GTATATATATATATATATATATATATATATATATTTGAGTATTTTAGGTGCTATGTTGGGTGGGTACGAAGCGGTCGAAAATGGGTACCGAAAAAGCAAGAACAAGAAATTTCTGAAACACGACACGTCACCGAATGAAACGAACTGCGAGACTGCACCGTGCACTTGACCAAGACTACTTCCTACACAGGGGTTCTTATCGAAAAATCAATATATAAAGTAGTAGATGTACGGCCTGTCTAAGGGCGAGAGGAGTCAACGAGTCTTAATAGGGAGAAGAGTAAGAGGAGGTAAAAGACACAACAAACGAACTAAGAATAGCGAGAAACGGTCAGGTGAACTGGCACAAACTCCTCCAGAAACCAACGCCAACAAGTGCTCAAGAAACCCTCTCCGGGAGCAAAAAAGACAAAAAGAAAAGAGAAGACAAGAGAGAACGAAAGGGACGAGGAGCAAAAAAACAGGAGAGACAAGAACGCACGTACACACGCAGAAAAAAAAAAGAGCAACCAAAAGCAAAAAAAAAATAAAATACACACACAAAGAAAAATGTGAATACAGACAACGCGATGGAGAGAAACGTGATTAAGGGGAAGAAAAGGGAGGGGAAGGCGAAGGTGGGTGACACGCGTGTGGAAGGTGGGGACTTAAGAAGGTATGTTACGGTTTTTCTGTTCGATACCATTGTGGTGGGAGATAGATGAGACAAGAGGCGTTGGCACCCCAACAAACAGCAAGTCAGCCAGAGAGAGAAATAGAGAACGGCAAGGTTGTCAAGAGAGAGAACAGACATGAGGCAAGGCAAAACAGAATGCAAGACGCAGCAACGCAAGCTGCCAACCACTTTTTAATTATCTCTTCATTCCGGTGAGACTGTCTGCACCTGCCTCGGAATGAAAAAAGGGGGTATTAACGAGCGCCGCGTAATAGTGTCTCCCCCTAGAGAGAAGTTACACAAGCTCTGCACCGATTCCAAGGATGACAGGCAAAAGGCTGCAGAACGCATTCGTTGGACGGCGTAACAATCACTACAGAAAATCCGGCAGCTAGCAAAAATCGACGGCGTCAAGGCTTGAAGGAAAAGCGGGTGTGGACGCCGCTCTCCGTTCCCTCTCTTTTTCTCCCGCCCTCTCTTCCCTGTGGTCAGAGGTTTACAACACCGTCAATTAATGCACAGAAGTTAGCATTGAGAAGCGGCCACAAGGAGAAGACAGGGAGCCATCTAAAGAAAGGAGAACAAACGAATCATACTTTACCTCTGACGAATGAGTTCGCTCATCTCACAGTGAATCCCGTCCTCGCACCGTGGTTTTTTATTTATTGCTTTCTCCGATATGCGGTATTGCTTTTGTTTCGGTAGGAACTCATTACTTGCGAACAGGACAGCATCAACATCAACAAAAGAACAGAAGGAATCACACCTACACTAAAAGAACTTCACAAAACAGACATATGCACTCACACAAACACACCAATAGGACAAGTGTAGGGAGAAGGCCACAGAGGGAGACACAGATCTCTGCTTTCAGGAATGCCTCTGCCGACACTTTTCCATGGGAAAACAAAACAGCGAGGAAGCAACTTTTTATTCCTCTCTTCACCATCTACACGGACCGACGGGCAACGATAAGCACCAAAGAAACGAAAAAGAAAAAAACACGAATGCGAGGGTTCTACGTCACAGAGCTGCAATCTTGAACCATTGGATTGCACACACATGAACAAACGTATACAAAACTACATATGAATATCAGCATTGAGCACATTTACAAACAGAGAACGTCGCTGGGGAGGTGCCTCCACAAGCACAGCCTACCTCCCCCCTCCTGATATCTGCACAGCCACCCGCATCGCTCAGACTACTACACTATGTGATGACGTTGTCAAGAGGCGTGAAGCGAAGCGCCTTTCACCGTGGATGCAGCTGTATAGTACACACACAAAAAGAGAAATCCTGTAAGCTACCATCGCCTATTACCACGGACACACGACATCATAAACGAAAGAATGTAAGACCATCCACAGAGACAGAGAAGCATAAACAAAAAAGAGCGATGAAGTGTACATGACCAACGCAAAACACTCGTGTTTGCCGCTGTTCTGTAATCACGACAGGCCGAGAGGCTCTATAACTCGAAGTGCTACAAGTAGCCATTCGGGAGAAAAAAGCCTCTTTCCCCCTTTCCTCCACCACGTGCACTGCCCCCTTGAGGACATCAATAAGAAAAGGTGAGTTTTTTTTCTTTTTTTTTTGGGGGGGAAGGGGGTTTACAGCGGTGGCCGCACGCCAGCGATGGTGGAGCAGGCGTCCAAAAAGGACTCTGTGGACCAGCGCGGCGGGTCTGCAAAGGCCCACATAAAAAACTGCGTGATCGGCGCCACCTCCCATTTGCAGCGACGGCAGAAGTTGAGCACGGCGTTCTTCTCACGCGACTTACCCTTTGCCGCAATCCGCTCCATCACGCACTCGACGATGTTGCCGTCGTTAATCACGTTTTCCTCCACATCGCCGTCGCTTATCACGACTGGCAGTGAATTGTTGCCGGTGGAGTGGCTGGTGGCCGGAACTTCCTCCTCGTACTCGCGGACATAGCAGTCGAAGTTCCACGTGTCGTCGGCCACGTGCCCATTCCAAATACGCAGCCGCACCGTCTTTTTCATCTCAGATGGGTAGACAAGGTTACGAATATCGTAGGATCCGTACTCGATACCGTCCGGGTTGACGAAGATCGCACCGCGGCTAATGTCCTTGTACGCATCGAGGCAGTCCTTGATGCTGCTGACGTTGTAGTGCTCTAGCAGGCGCACGGTACCAGTGGAGGGTAGCTTGCCGAAGCTCTCCTGCAGCAGCTTCACGCGGTCGTGCAGGATCATGTCGCCACCCTTCTGCTTGCCGAGGATCATCATATCCGAAATGTAAAATATGTCATCTAACATGGTGGCCTCTACGGAGAACAGCAGCGGGTTTGCCGGTACGCTGGCGGTGGCGGTGGAGTCAGCCTCGCTCTTCAGCTTCTTCACAAGCTCCTGCAGGGCGGTGGGAAGGTCGGTCAATTCGAAGAGGATGTTGTACGAGGTGAGGTGGACAAAGACGCCGGTGTCGTAGCCGATGAGGGAGACCTTGTCACCCCACATCCACGGCGTCACGAGGTAGTGCTGCAGCTTTGCCGCGTACTGTACAAACTGCACGTAGTCCACGACAAAGTTCGGCTCGGAGTAGGTGAAGTTGTACGGCAGCTCGCGTTTGATCGTGTTGCGCTCCGCCTCTAAGATCTCCTCGACTCGCTCTGGGTCGCTCACGAGAGGGCAGTTCGGCACGAAGCACACCTCCTCCAGCGTCAGTGCGGGTGGGTTCGTCTTGAGCAGCGCGGACACGTCCTCGGTGGCCTTGTCAATCACCTCCTTCAGACTCAACTCTTCGACGATCGCCACGACGCCCGCTTGGTCTAAGCTCGATGCAAACTCGAACGCCTCAGGGTGGGCAGTCTTGTCGCTGATGTTCTTGAACGTCACGCCACGCTTCACCAGCAGCGAGAGCTCAGGCAGCAACGCCACCACCGCGTCCAGCTGCAGACCCGCCTTGGTAAGGTAGTGCACCACGTAGTGGGCGTGGAAGCGATTTGTTGTGAAGGCGTCATCCAGCACCAGTCCTTTCAACGACGCCTTCTTCTCCAGAACCGCCCGCAGTGGCCTCAGCCGCTCCAGCGGGTCTACCTCTTTTACTTCCACGTCGTCCTCGCCCGCCGACTCGTCGCGTGGCCCCTTCAGCGACACGTACTCGAAGCCCTCCTTTTCCGCAATGGCCTTTGCTACACTCGTCTTTCCGGTCTGCTTGTACCCCACCACCATCACCACTCGTGGGGTGTTCTTCGTGATGTAGGACGGGGCAGCCACCGCAGGTGCCACTGGAGCCAGCGGTGTCACCGGCGCCGGCATCGGCGGCGGCGGCGCACTCGAGTGGCCGGATACCGTACCGCTTTGGCTGCCGATATTGGGGTTCACGCCTGGCGTCGGACCGCGCGAGTTGTTGACGCCGTAATGCTGCGGTGGTGGTATGCGGCCACCTGGGACACCGTTCATCATGTTATTATTCATCCCCATGGTGTTGGGCCGCACCGGATGCGGCTGCTGAGACTGTTGCTGCTGCATCGGCATGTGCTGTGGCTGCTGCTGCGGTGGCTGGTCGTAGCCACCGTTCATGTCCATGTCACCGCTGTTGTGGTACATCCCAGGGTTACCTCGGTAGACGCCCTGCCGCATGTTGGACCCTCCCATCATGTTTTGGTTTGGATTCTGGTATTGGTTGTGCGGCATCGGACCGCGTGATGGGTTGGGGCGGCCCATACGTGGGTTGGGGGAGTAGTTTCCCCCCTGCAGCTGCCCATTGTTCATGTAGCCACCACCAACACCACCCGCGCCATAACCACCAGCCTGGTGACCACCGCCGTTGTAGCCACCATTGTAGCCGCCACGGCCACCGACACCGCTGAGGCCGACTGCCGAGTAGCCGGCGTTATTTCCGTACATCATTTGGCCCCCGCCGTAGTTGTTGTTCCCCATCATGCCGCGACCACCGGGGTTGTTGCCGTACTCGGGATTGTTGCCACCCATGTTGGACGGCTGGTAGTTCCCCGCATCGAAGGAAGGGGCGTTGGGGTTGAGATTGGACATGGCAACCCGGGGTAAGAAAAGGAGAGGAGGGCACGAACTCTGAAAAACAACAGCTCAAAAAAAAAGTAAAAGTTGCCTCTGAAAGAAACAAGCAAAAAAAAAAAAACCCGAGCTGACGACAACAACAGCAGCAACAATCGTTGCAGCAAATCTGTATGTATGTGTAGGCGTAAAGAAAGATCGATTTGACTTTCCGAAACGCACGAGAGAAACGTCTTCGGGGTCAACGCAGAAGGACTGTGGAGCCACTGTTAAAGAGGTATGTGATCACACCAGCGCCGCAGTACCTTTCGTATACCAATAAACGCACAATAGCAAGTGAATGGATAGGAAAGAGGAAAGGAGGAGAGCTCTTCACCTCTCTGTGCTCGTTCTTTTCTTCTTTTTTTTTGTGACTGCACGTCTACCCTCAGCTGATGAAAGAAATGAAGAAGCACACAGGCATGCACACACACACACACAAAAAAAGCAGATGCTGCAAACTCCTGTATCCCTCTTCTCAGTGCCAGGCACAGCTATTCAGGAAAGTAAAGCCGATTTCTTTCTCTCTCGCTTCTTACTTCACTACACGCTGCCTTCGGTTCAACAACAACCCCCCAAAAAAGACGATTAAAACAACAACGACAAAAACAAAAAGGCTACTCTTCTGGTGTAGAGTGCGTAGGAGGTGGGGGGGGGGGAGACGGGTGGCAACAGCACACAAAAAGAGAAGTCGGAGACGTTAAAAGACAGACAAGGAGGGAGGCCAAGAACAGAGTAGACGAGACTCATCTACTGACGTGTTTCCCCTGCAATTGATGGAGGCGAACAGGAGGAAGGGCATTGCCTGGTTGTTCGGCTATTCAGCTGAGCTGAGTACCACCGAGCAGCACCATCAAACCTTGAAAGCGAAAGCCGCTTATGTAATGACAACCGAGCCAAAGAAGCACATCTGCAGCACTCATCGGTGGCGTGGGTCACTTCGTGCACCGGCCGCGATCATTGCAAAAAGAGAAAGCAGATAAGGATCCAGAAGACAACCTTAATGGATCGTTTACGACCACCCCGTTGTAGCGTGATGTCTGTGCAGAGACCCCTCATCTATTTTTGCAGGCTTTTGTGTTTGTTTTTGTTCTTGTATGCTCTTCTTTCTGTTACGTTAGAATTAAACGCGGCAGCAACACCGCACGGCATTACGCTACTTTACCAATGGTCCCTTTTTTTGAAGGAGGTAAAGAGAAGCTCAGAGGATAATGAAGAGAAGAGAACAAACAGTCTAATATAAAAGTATACATATATAAGAATCAACGGTCAACATCTTCGACAAGAAAAGCAAGAAGCCACCATCGACACAACTACCACCACGGCGACACAAACAAAGACCTACGTACACACATATATATACGTATAGGAACACAAAATCGTGTTCAAAAAGGTCTTCCGCTCAACAGCACTGCGCAGCGGAAAAACGCACCTGTGTTTACGGCCTCCATGAAAAAGAAAACAAATACGACACCGTTACGCGGCGCTCACCAAGCTGATTTTATCCCCAGATATTAGAATCCAGGATGGGAAACACCACCTGCCGAGTCTGGACGTATGATCGCTTCTTACCTTTAGTTCGGCCCTTCTCGACTCCCTCGACACGACAAGTCTGAAGAGAGCAAAGACGCAAAAGAGCCAACAACAATAAAAACAAAAAACAGGGGTTGCGGTGCTTTGCAGCAGATAGTCACTCATCTTTTTTCTCCGTCCCAACACTCTTTCCCCGTGGTTTTGCTTTTCTTTTTCGTTCAAATGTGCGATTGTGGTGTTTCGCATGCAGTGCGTGCGTGCGTGCTTGGGTGAGAGTCGCCCACTGTTGCGCTTGCGTCGTGTCACCACTTTTTTTTTCCCCTCCTGGTCCAGGCATCAGTTCTTCGAGTGCCCGGTAAACTGCAACACCTTGCAGTGATCCAGCAGCTCTTCGTAGCTAAGGTGCTTCAGGTTCACGATGCTGTCCACAACAGCGGTCTTGTTGGGCCGCGGCTTGTCTACGCGCAGGCGGTGCAGCTTCCAGACGGTCTCTGGGTGATTGGTGTTGCTCGTGTCCGTCTTCACCGTCACCAGCTCAAGCTCCGCAATGACGCTATTGCGCAGCTGAAAACCACGCACCTCCATTTCTGAGAACACACCCACCGCCCCTGGGTAGGCGATTTCACGCTCGTTGTCGGTTGTGTAGAGGTCGAACTCCGTCGTCCACGAGCCATCCTCTTGATCCACCTCCCTGCTGTTCATGAGACGGAAGTCGGCGGTGCACAGCGCCATCGGTTTCCACTTCAGCAGGAACTTGTCAAGACCGAACTTGTAGAGACTATTCGCCTGGAAGACAAGCCCGTCCACAGCAAACGGAGCGTCCTCCATGCGCGGCAGCAGCGTCGGCAGTTCGTTGATCGGGACGTACTTTTTTAGCACCACCGACGCATACGTACCAGCCTCGCCACTGCTCTCCATCATGGCTTTAAACCACTTGCCCAGCAGCTCGTATCGCTCCGCAAAGGGCGTACGCTTCGCCTGCTTCCCGCCAAAGAAGACGAAGTCGATGATGTGCAGAAGCGGTGTCGGATGCGCCGACCCACCGCCGGTGGTGCTGAGCTCCGCGTCGAGCATCCATTCAATCCCGGTCGCCTCCTCGTGACGCCCACCGAGCACTTCAAAGGCGCTGGGAAAGGCAAGTGGGTCAAAGAGGATGTTGAAGTCGTAGCAACCGGTGAAGAGAAACGGAAATCCCAGCACGCCAAAGTGGGCGTGCTTCACCACGAGGAAGCGCTGCCCATCCACCTTGAGGGTGACGTACATGCTCGACATCTTCTTCACCTCATTGCGGGTGGCAAAGGAAGACTCGTCCACGTAGCCGCCAATGCTGGAGAGCGGCACGCTGTCGGTGCGGCCAGCCGTGTTGCCAATCACAGCGTGCACCTCCTTCGTCAACTGCTGGAAGTCGCTGTAGTCATCCAAGAGGTGGAACTGCTCGTACCCAGGAATCGGTGTGGCGAAGGGCAGAGAAATGTTGCGGCTGCGGGTGGGGAAAAGGCCGTCGATGATGCTGTGAATGCGCTCCCACACCCGACGCGCGTCCATCGCGTTACAGTCGATAGTGTGAAGCACACCAGTCTTCTTGTACACGCGGTCAGCGACTTCCGCCTGCGCGCGCTGCTCGACGTAGCGCCAGTGATCGGACCCAGTCTTTTGAATGCCACGCTGCTGAGCGCGCCTCATGCCTTCCTTCGGGTCCAATTGCAGCCAGAACACAATGGGGACCGGTAGGTTGCACACATTGAGTGAGGCCTGAAGGTAGTAGGCGTCCATCTCACCCGTGGCGACGAAGCGGTCGAGCACAATGCCGTTGTACTGCCGGTCCTTTGCGTCCGGTCCGAAGTGGTCCTTCACCGCCTGCTCCACCTCCGCATACGGCTGCTTACCATCCTTGTACATATCGCCTGAGGAGAGATGCAGGAGGTGGTAACGTTCGGCGATGTTCTCCGCCTGCGTCGTCTTACCAGACCCACGGCAACCGAACACAAGCACGACAAGAGGGTCCGCATTGGTAGGAGCAGCCTTGCGCCCGAACTGTGGTGGGCGCCAGCCCGTGAGACCAGCAGTCACGCCAGGGCGTGGTGCGGGGGCCGCTGCGGAGGTGGCGAGGGGACGCACCGCTGGCACGGATGACAACGTCGCCGGCGACGCCTGCGCAGACGACAACGTCACCCCTGCTGGACTGCCACTGCTGGGCAGGTTGTTGTTGCTGGCGGGGGTGCTGGGAGGCCGAGTTCCCACAGCGCTCGGAGGCCCCCGTGGCAGCGGGGGTGAGGATGCGTGTGGGGCCCCCACCAACCCTCTCGCCGCACCAGGGTAGGGAGAGGCGGTGTTGGAAGCGGCGGTGGGCAGGTACGGTGCTGCACCGCTGCTAAGACCGCCACCACTGCCGCGTGTCACACGTGCCATTGGAGCAGACGTGATCCGCGGCGGAATCACAACAGGACCGTCGTTGTTGGGCGTCGGCGCCGTGCGTGAAGGCATCGGCGCCGGTGGAAGTGAGGTAGCCTCGGCCGCTGTGCCGGTCGCTGCTGCTGCTGCTGCTGCTTGTTGTTGCTGCAATTGCTGTTGCTGGTACACCTCCGAGCGCGGGGCGGGCAGCCCCGGTGACGAGGGACCGCGTTGCAGCTGGGGCGGGGATGGGTGCTGGGAGCCAGGGAGGGATGGCTGCTTATCAGGCACGCCAGGGCTGGAAGGCGGAGCGGCGACTGCTGCGTTGACACCGGTATTGGTTGACACCGCAACTCCAGCACCACCAGTAGTGACAGGAGCAGCACCAGAGGCGGCTGAAGCTGCTGCCGCCGCTGCCGCTGCCGCTGCTGCGAGTGCTGCCTGGCGCTCCTGCGCACTTCGCGGCACTGCCGGGGCAATCTTCGACGGGTAGTTCTGCTGCTGCTGCTGGCGTGGCTGTGGTGGCACAATCTGCAACGGTGAGTGGGGCTGTAGAGCAACACCGCTCGGTACGCTGGGCGAATGTGCACCGTAGGGAGGGGAGAAGGGTGCGGCAGCCAGCGAAAGACCCGCCCGTTCCTGCGAGCGCGACAGCGACGCCGGTGACGGCTGTGACGGCACGGCACCTTGTTGTTGCGGTGACTGCAGCGGCTGGGAGGCGGTGTAGCGGTTGGTGGGGCTTTGCTGCGGAATGCCGATGGGCGATCCTGACGGGGTCGTGGACGGCGGCCGCCGCATCGACGAAGACGCCGACCACCCCATAATAGGAGGCTGGTCGACCTCTGCCTTCTCCGTCACAGAGTCTGGGCCACCCGCACTGGAGAGACTGGCGTGCGAGTTGGCGCGACCGCCAGTCCCTGCGTTGAGGGACGCACTCACCGTATTGACGTTCATCATCGCCGACGTCGGGCCGGTGAAGTTGGGTGGGCGGGAGGGGAACACACCAGCGGCGTTGCTGCTGGCCGGTGGCATCGCGGTCTGGTGACGCCACATCGACGGCTGCGGAACACTGCCAGAGCCTACTCTGGGCACACTCTGACCAGCTGCTGCAGCGGTGGCCGGCATCTCCTGCGCATCGGATGGTGGGGCGGTGACCTTCGTGCTACGCTTGAAGCCCGAGACGAGGGGGATGTCATCGTCACCGACGCTGCCGGCGGCCAGCACACTCAGAGGGGGCGCGAACTGCGGCCCCGCCTGGTATACCGGTGGCACGTACGCGTCAACCATCGGGTCATTGCGGAGGAAGGACGGGATGAAGGGCTTAGCAGTCGGATCAAAAGACGGCGCGTTGGGGTTAAGGCTCATGATAGGCGCACGGGTAGCGCACCCACCTGCACTGCAACGTGAGCGACAGACTAGTAAACACGAGGAGAGGAAAGGGGTGAGTCGTCGACGCTTGTCTGTGACACCGTCGGGGCTGAAGCAAAAGTGTGAAGCGGTTTTCAACAAACGAGAAAAAAAAATGGGTGAAGCAAATAAGAAACAGCGAAACACGTGGTTCAGAGCAGGCGTTAAAAAATCACATGCAGCGGCGCCCCAAGACACAGAAACGAGAATCAAAACCAAAGAACAACACGAAAATCCGTTCACAAAGAACGGTAAATCTGTCACGTGTCAACCTTCTCCCGTATTCAAAGCTCCTCACCTTTTCTGTCCAGACCAACCGCTGCGTGTATCTCTCTGGAGAAGAGATTAGAAAGTGAGGCTACCGCCTTTCGAGCGAACGCAGGTAAGCGCGAACGAAAAAGTGCCAGAGCCGCAACCCTGTTGAAGTGCCCCTCTACAACCACCCTCGATCTGGTGAAAACAACAATAAAAATCAGGAAAAAGGCGAAAGAAAAGTAGCGTAATGGGACGTACGACCTACCGACGCACTCTGTGTGTGTGTGTGCGCAGAGGCTCTCCCAAATCACGCGCACAGCGCGCTGAGGTAGCCGTGAAGGGTGGGCAGCGGAGGAAGGAGAACGTAAACGTGGATGACTTCCTCCGGGTGCGACAGCTTTCCTCAGCTGTTTTTTTTTTTTTCGGTGTAGAGTTGTGATCACCGTTGACACCCCCGTTGCAGGAAGCTCGCAAAAGAAAAAAAAACCCGGCAGAAAAACACAAAGGCAAACACTGCACTTCTGCGTGTTGGATCTGTGCAGCTTCCCCCTGAATAGCTGGCGTGCCTGTGCACCTGCGCAGTTACAGTGATGCAACGGTAGGGCAAAGAAACAGAAGGGAAGTGAGTGCAAAGACAACCCAGGGAAAAAAAGTGTTCTCCACTACTATTACTACTGCTACTGTGGTGTCGTTTGTGTGTGTGCGCGTGGTCAGGTGTTATTGTACAAAGCAGCGCCGCGATGCGTGACACAAGGCAGGGGCGTTAAAAGTGGAGGGGGAGAGAAGAAATTGCGAGGAGATGCAGGAGAAAGAACGAGCATACATAAGTGCACTGACACAAACACTCATTCTTAAGGCATCACTCACGAGGGTGCAAACATAAGAGACGAGCAGGGCTGCAGCGGGCAGGAATTATAACAACAAACGACTGACGATTTGCAACGTGAAAGAGGGAAAAAAAGAGAGGAACGTGTGCACACACTGACTGCAGTCACGCTGGATTCCCCCGCTCTAATAATGAAGGTGCACCAATACAAGATCAGTCATGGATTGGCATTGTTGCCACTTCATGTCTTCTTTGTGTTCGTATGTGTGTGTTTAAACCCATAAAAACCACAGCACTATTCTGTAAAAACTCGTGCGGGGAGACAGAAAGCGAAGCGCGGCAAAACAAAGTCTCGGCACCCATCCCTCACTTCTCCTCAACATTCGTGTAAAGCGTTCCACCTGTCCTTCAGTTTTGCTGTGAGTGCGCTCGCTCTGCCTTATCGCAAGACCAGTACGACCCTGCTTTCATCTCAACCCACGTACACATAGGTGCGAACACACACACGAAAAAAAAAACCTTTACTCTGCTATGATATTTCGAAACTCACGTGACAGCCCCTCCTTGTAGGAGTACTGCTTCGGTGTTTCCCAGTCACTGCCGTAGTTCTCGACCAGATAACGCACCGGCGGCACCCAAAAACCCTCTGCGTCAGGCGTCCGAATGCAGAACGGCAGCTGTGTCAGCTCCGCGTCAAACGGTCGATGGTGGTAACGGTACATCTGGTGCGCTCGCTGATTTGCTGCCTCGTAGAAGGACGAGGCCCACACAAAGGGGCCGCCAGCGCGAATAAGTGCGTCGTCGCTGCCGGGCACGGGCGGGTAATAGAGGTTGATGTCAATGCGCGCGTTTGATGGCGTGTGCAGGACGCGCAGCTCTAAGCCCTTCTCCACCGCTCCACAAACGTCAAACACCAGAAAGCTGCCGTCGGACGCAAGAGCGAGCATCAGTCGATAAAGCCTGTCTTGAGCCCGCTGCAAATTGGAGTGGGCGGATGAAGGTAGTGCCACGTCCTCTTCACCTGCAGCTGCGTTGGCTGTGTGTGGGGTCTTGGAGCACAGCACGGAATACATAACACCAAGGTCGATGTCTTCGTCGTAAGGGATGAAGCACCCGTTGCGTCGGGCACCTAAAGCAGTGCCGCACGCAAGGAAAAAAGGAATGCCTTGCATATCCAGAACCTCTCGTATTGACAGTAACGCGTCCTGAAAGATGAGCTGCTTTGCTACAGCTGCAGAGTCACACGGAAAGACCCGTCGCACATGTTTTTCGAATAGATTTTCGCTGTTACTACACCTGTGTGGGAGAGAGGGCGCGGTAATCATGTTGCTCGCACCTCTCCGAGGAACCACTAAGCGATCTGGTATTCGAATGGCAAACGCGCTTCCTGCTAATTGCGCCGAATGATTCTTCGACCGTAAACCCGCCTCTTCCGCTAGCGGCCCCTGTCGATGGCACTGCTTGTCGAGTGCATCCAGCAGCCTAGTGTAGAGCTTCTCTTCCATCGTCGAGTTGTCGCAGCGCAGGTACGAGTCGTAGCACGCCTCGAACCCTGCTTCACTCTCCACAGTTGCTGTACCACCACAACCACCGGTGCTGTTCAAAGTGCAGTCGGCGCGCTCAGATACTCCGTTGAGGTCCTTCTGATCAGAAAATTCTCCCAGCCACTGCAGCAAAGCGTCGCGTCTCTGCTCCACCAACGAGAGCGACGAGGTCAGCGGTGGTGAAGGGCACACCATATCTGCGCGTGTCATATCAATAGCATCAGTGACACGCGGAAGAGCAGAAACAGATTTTTCAGAGGAAGAGCTCACAGGGGAAGCGGGCGCAACGCTCTCAACATTGAGCAATGGTGTTGCCGTGGCTGACTCGCATATGACGCAAGGCTTTTGATGCACATGTGGACGAAACCCCCGTCGCACAGATGCACAGAAACGCAAACTACAGCGTTGCATCGTCCTTGCAGTGTGGTGCTTCAAAGATCTGAAAAAAAAGCAGTTTTTATTTTGCGCAGTGTGCATTGCATCCGTTGTGAAAATTGAGACAGCGAAGAAGAATGAGGAAAAAAGAGTAGACAGATTGGGAGCGTACACCCCCGTGAGCAAAGCGATTGAAGCCTCATCGCCTACAGTACACGCCCGTAATTCTTAGGACCAGCAAGGGAGAATGAGCTTCTGCCCACCGCTCCTCGCTGAGATCTTCTCGCAAAGACCATACAGCACGTCAGACATCATATCTGACTTGCCTGCAAACCACCAAGACAATTGCAAAAAAAAAAAAACAGCAGCAAAAGAAGCAAAGCTCTTTTTGAAGTGAGTCGTGGAAGCTGCGTACCCTCAACACCTAGTTGCATCGATTTTCTTTTCTCTGCCTTGGCAAGGATAGCTGTTCTAGGCGTTTCTGTTTGTTTTTGAAGCGGGCTGACCCGGTAAGCAGCCCGCTTGCGTGCAAAGAAAAAAACAAAGTGCTTTACTTAATGACAACACCACAAACCTGCCAACCAACCAGAGATGTCATCTCTTTTTTTCTTTTTTTGGCTTACACAAGGAGGTCGCTGGCAGCCCGGAAGCGTCTTTCAGAAGTCACGAGAAAAGACCTCAAGCCGCTACACGATGCTCACCCCACGCTTGCACACGTGCACACACGACACACACACACACAACAAAAAAAAAAGACATGACGCCAGCGCGTGCGCGGTCCTTTGCAAGGCAAGAGCACACACACGCCCCCAAAAAAGCGCGCTTAACCCGCCTCCCAAACGAAAAACAAAGGAAAAGAGAAGACGTTCTAGGCTACCATTACACCGCCCCTAGCTCTGCAGAGACGGTCGCTCCTACATTTAACGCACGATCCAACTGCGTCTGCGCGGCCGCTGCAATAAGCTTGCGTGTCCGCAGGTCTTGACGGTAGAGCTGTTCCAGCAGCGGTACGTGCAGCAGCCATTCCTCCCCCTTCAGCGAACGCAGCGGATCATCCTGGCGGAAGGAGAGGAACATGCGCGGGGGCAGCCCAGCTGCGTGCACGACCTCCGACTGCAGACGGCGCACCACCCATTGTCCAGTACGACTGGTTTGGTCGCCCAGTGGGACTAAGTAGCCGACTTCACCGTTGTTCGTAACGTAGATAGCCACACTGTTCCGTGCATCTTCTGCAACACCGCGGAGACGAATCATCTTGATCATTACGCCACCCGCCAGTCGGTACTCTCCGCTCACACTGAGAAGGGCCTCCAGCACCTTCGGTGGCTTCCCAGGCTCCTCCTGCACGCGTGGCTTGTAGCTCATGCAGATCAGGTTGCGCTGGTCATCTGACACCACCAGCCCAAAGCGGGTGTCGTGGTATAGCATGTCGTTGAAAACGACGGAGGTGGTGCTTGTTTCGCGGCCGAGAACTGTGATGGTGTGATTCGACGCACTGTAGCGCGCCAGCAAGACGGAGTGGAACAGATCGCCAATGACAAGGTACTCTCGAAAGGCTGAGAGGTGCGTCACGTAGGCACCTGCGTAGAGAATCGCCAACGTCTCCATGCCCGCCTTGTTTGCGTCGTACCGGTAAACACGCACCGTGCCGCCCACTGCCACCGCAACGCAGTCATTCGCGACACTTGTGATGGCGGTGACGGGGCCTTTCATGGGTTCTTCATGTACGCAACGCAGCTGCTGCGCACGTCCATCTAAGTGCGACGTCGCTAACAGGAGAAGGCGGCCACGGCTGGTGACGTCCTCGCCCAACGGGTAGGCGGTGGCCAGCGCACACACCGGAGCGGTGGTGGCGGTGCCTGGTGCATCCATCGTGGTGTCCCGCGTGACGCGCAGCAACGTTGTCGCCAGCACCTTCTCATTCTCATCCAGCAGGTAGCGGTCTGTGCACTGCCAATCCACCGTCGAGAAAAACTGCACCTCATAGCGGTCATTCAGCGGGACCGGTGCGCCGGATTTGACGGACAGGGGCGGCAGTGACACAGGCTGCACCACGTCAGGGACACGGTTGCCCTCCTCGTCTTCGATGATGCGCAGGTGCACATCGAAAGGCGCTTTCTTCGGGGCAAAGGGCTGTGGCCGCGACGCCACCACGTAGCAGCCGTGTGCTGCGGGAGAGTAGATGACGCGGTGTGGGGTGCAGCCCAACCGCACCCGCTCCAGCCACCACCCCTCGCTGCTGATCAGCTCTCCAAAGGACTGCATCGTCGCAAAGTGCACAAACCCTTCCGCGCAGTACACGAAACCGTCCTGTACGTGGCGAGAATGGAATGGCGCGAAGCCACGAACTGCACGCGTGTTGTGGTGCCGCGACGGCACCAGCTGATTCGTTGCTGCATGGTAGATGAGGAAGACTGGGGTTTGACCACAGACGTAGAAGCCCTTGTACCGATGCTGAAGATGTTGAAAAGGAACGATCCGCTCGCTGCAGTGACGCATCTGCTGCGTAACACTCGCCATGTGGGCCCGCTCCTCTTGCAGCCGCCGCTTGCGAGCCTCGACGGACTCCACGATGTCCGTCTCGGGCACCACGTCGAGGATGTGATACACCTGCTTGATACAGCGCCGCGGGCCGTAGTTGTCTGCCGGCGCGACACGGTAAGTCACCAGCTCCCCCGAGGACAGAATCAACACCAACGTCGCCTCCGTTGGCGCGGCGGAGGTGGCGGGGTCTTCGTGCTGATCGAACACGGAGAGGTGCGTGACGGTGGGCAGCGGCTCCGCATTCAGCCGCTCGCGCAGCTTCACAATCGGCGTCTCCACACCTTCGACAGCAAACGGTGGGATGAGGGCAAAGTTGGGAAAGACAGCGCGCTCCACGGGTTTCCTGATTGCATGAGCAGGAGAAGACACGGCCGAAGAAGTCGGCCGCGGCAGCTCGTACATGACCAGGTTCATGTGCTGGACTACCACAAGTGTCTGCGCGGCGGACCACCAAGCCATGGCCGCAACGTTGCTCATTAACACAGATGCGCTGCTAGCCATTGTCTTTGCGTCATCCAGGGCGATGGAAAGCACCTGTCCGTTTGTGAAGCGCACCAACACACGACGGTGTTCCGCTATGACAAACGCGGAGAGCGCGAGATTGGTTGCTTCGGGGGCTGCCTCCGTGTTTGTGGACGCGTGAGGAGAGCTCCCTTCCGTGCTGCTCGACTGCAGCGCCGCCAGGTGCTGAAATTCCGCACTCGAGATTTTTCGCCTCCCATCAACAGACAGCAGCCGCACCTCCGTTTCGGTGATCTGCAGAAGGGCAGAGAGAGAGTCGAGGTGGGCTGCAAAAACAGTTCGCGACGCCACGCTCAGCGCCGCACCGCGCACCTGCTGCACCGAGTCACTTCGTACTGCAAACAGAATCGAGAAGTTCGTGCCAGAGATAAGCAGATGCGGGAACTGCGGTGCAGCGGAGCTAGAGTGACCAGCGCTGTAAGGAGTGCCGGCGGCCCCATCGTTGTCGTTGTCGTCGTTGCGCGGGCGTTTCTGTGATTCGCGTGTCCCTGGCTCGAGGAAAAAGACAGACACGGCGTTGAGCTCCTCCTGCCGCACCACGCGACTGCGAATGGTGCGCCGCAGCACGGCGAGCGTTCCGGCCGAGCCGGTGCCGGAGCAGAGGGCGAGATCCATAACCGCCCGCCGCTGCGCCGCTGTCATGGGCGGTTCAGGCTCCAACTCCACACTGCGGTATAAATCGGCAAACGGAGATGCCAGCACCGAGGGGTCCAATATGTCCTCGTTCACGTCGGCGTCAGCCGTTGTCGTGTCGACGATGTCCATATCCCGCACCGGACCGAGGCTGATAAACCGCTGCAGCACCTTGCATGGGTCACGCGGCGTACACGCAACAAAGCGTGCATCGCCGTTCATTGCACCAAAGAAGAATCGGGTCGCATCCACAGCCGCGTACGAAGAACAGAAACAGCCCGTCATTACGATCTCCACGCCGATTGCGCCTACGGTGTAGCCGTGGCTGACAAGCCGCACATCGACGACGGTGCCGTCGTCCTCCGTGACGAGCAGCAGACGCTGCTCGCTGTCCGTCTCACTGCTCTCGTGGGCGGCGTGGTGCGAGGCAGAGGGCGATGCAGGCACCATCACGGCTGTCGCGTTTGCGAAGTTCAAGTTCACCTTCACAAGCTCCGTTGACGTTGCCTGCGACGCGTTGCGCCACTGCACACCCTCGAATGTCACGGCCGAAGACTTCAAGTTGCGCACTTCCTCCTCGCCGTTGGCGTTGATGTACGCGCCGTAGCCGCGCTTGGTGCTGATGTGCAGAAGCATGTTACGACTCACGCAGAGGACAGCCGATGGTACCTCTTGAAACGCCGGCACCGGTGTCATACCAGTTACGTCGTAGGGCAGACCGTCGACCTCACCGAGGGACAGCATGTGCGGCGCCACCGAGTTGGCCAGCGTCACCTTCATCCACTCGATGGAGCAGGTGAGCATGTTCGACTCCACCGTTTTGCTGCGCCACTCCAGCAGCTTCGCCCGCCCCGCCCACGTGGGGTACTTCTCAAACAGAAACGCCAGCATCGGTTCACCGCCCGACTCCACGAACTGCATGTCGCGCACATTGCGCAGCGTCGTCTTCACCTCCTGCAGACGCCAGTGAGTTACGGTACCGATACGCAGCAGCACGGGGGAGCCGGCGCTCGCCTCTGTCACCCTCTTCGTAGAGATGGCGGATCCCGGAGTGGGGACTGCCTGGGCATCTTTTTGCAGCGCGTCCTCCGACGCCACCGCACCGTGCTGCTCTGCAGGCTTATTGACCGTCAGCGGACGCTTCTCTTCCTTTTCCACCTCCTTATCTTGGTGGTGCTCCTCTGCTTCGTCCTCATCGTCATCGTCTCCCCAGGCGTTCAGCGCCACTGTGGTCACCTTCGGTGTCTCCGCCATGGCAGGCCTGCTGGTGACGGTGGGGGCTGCCGCTCCTCCATTCTCGTTACCGGTCTCCGACGTGCTGTCGAGCGCGTTCGAACGGGAGTGCGCTGCAGCATCTGTGGTAGAGTCGCTTCCCACCTCGGCAGCCTGTGCCGCGGCGGCAAACGCTGTCGGGTCGAGCAACTCCACGACAGGAAAGAAGAACACGTCGCTACGTTTCGCGAGGACCGCGACGTACGAGCCAGTCTGGTCCACCCGCAGCAGCGCATCCAGTGAACATCGATCCAAGATGAGTTGTCGGTCGTCCAACTGGACCAAAGCTACGGTGTCGAGCTGAAAGGTAAGAGGATTGAACTGCACAAAAGACACGTGGAAGTCATCCAGCAGCAGCACCAGGATGTCTGAGTTGGCGTGGAAAGGACGGCATGTGGCGGCGGCCAACGGTGGAGCGTGGAGGGTAACCTCGGCAACCTGCCCGAGTTGGTCCAGCGGAACATGAATGCTGTTGGTGGTTGCCGCCGCGGCCGCAGGCGAGGGGAACGATGCTTTGACGCGGTACAGTGTCAGGTGGTTCTGTCGAATGACGATCACCTCCTTGGCCTTTTGCGCAGCGAGGGAGTCGGGCAGAAAGTAGCCTGATACCGTGTGCGTAACGACGGATGCCGGCAACGATGGGGCAACCGCTGTGTGGAGCATTCTCCTTTCAGTTCTTCTTTTCCTCACTTCGAAAGCAAACCTCTTAGAGGAAAGATGAGGTGTAATGGGGCTAAAGAAGGGGGGGGGGAGAGGAGGGCCGACCAGTTAAGACACACAACCAAATTCAAAAACAAACAAACACGCGCAAGAATCTCCTCACGTAACGACTAGAAAACCATAATTCAAGGAAGAGGTGGGATGTTGAGAGAGAAACGGTGATGAAAAGACACAAGAGAAGTGAAGGGAGCACGCAATAGGGAAGGCTTCTGTCACCTTCGCTGACTGCGACAAAGCGGCTGTTTTGTGTGCGTGTGCGGGTGGATTGATTTGCTTTCGAGACACGTCAGTATCTTTCACGAGAGAGACGTTAACGAAGTACGGGAAAATTGTTGGGGGATTCGCTATTTGAAGAGGCAGTTTCGAAGTCACGTTGCGTAGGACGTGCCGAGATACAAATAACCTTGTGTGACACAGCGACGGGCAGGAAAAAAAAACAAAGAAAAAGAGAGGTTCTCAGTGAGATGCAGCAACACCACGGCCAATAAAGCTGCCACCATACAGAAAAAAAAAAGAGCACGACTGTCTAAAAGCGAAAAGCAAGGAAGGCGACCACGACCCGCACGATGACCGCTTGGCAGGTAGAGTCAGCCCGCACACCTGCTAACTAGCGAAAGAGGTCCTCAAGCGTCTTGATTAGACACAGTAGTGCGCGACTCTCATTCGACTCGCACCGGTCTAGCAGCTCACTGTAGCGAGGCTTGAAGGAGTGGCAGACGATGTACTCCAGCGCGGCGGAGTTGCTTGACATCAGCCGGTATAGTGCAAGGAGAGCCATGTTGAAGGACGGCTCCGGCAGCTCCTCCGCATTGCGAAAGCGCAGATTGTACAGGAGAAGCGTCACCAGCCGCAGTGCATAGTGGTCGTCGTTGAGCTGCGACATGTCCCGCTTTAGCGAAGGGGTAGTGGTGATAACGATGCCGAGAGAGAGGTTTAGAGCGAGGCACGCTGCGGTGTACACCACCGCGCCACTGGAATCCATCAAACCGAGTCCTACCAATGACACCCACGAATCGCGGTAGCGGCTGTCGGTGTAGATAATTGCGCCGTGTGAAGAGCAGGCGAGGTTGCACAGCAGACGCAGCATGGCCACTCGTCCGTCCGGCAGCAGACGAGGAAAGTCACGGGCTGCGAGCACCAATATGGACAACAGCTTCGGGTGAAACGCACACGTGATGAGACAGACACGGTGAAGAACAGCCACACGCAAGCTGTTGAAGATGGCACCCCACACCGTCATCGGACTGCGCAGAAGCGACTCCACAATCATCTCGACGTAGTTGAGAATCAGCTTGGGTGAAACAGTGTCCACCGCCTCGACGAGTGCGTCGGCGGTCTGCTCCAGCACCTCCAGCGCGGCCGGCTTCACCAACTTCTTGGCAATCAGCCCTTTCAAAAAAGGCGTAATCCCTAGCAGGAGGCGCTTTGCAAAATGCGGATCTGCCGCGCGAAAGATCACCGCCGCGGTGGGTGGCAGGGCCAGCACGCCACACGCTGTGGATGCGCTCAGCTGCATGTCCACGCTGCACTGCCGCTCCACAATGCGTGAGAGCATCTGGCGAGACACCGCGCTTTGAATGCCGCGTGTGGTGAGCGTCATCGCCTCCGCCACCGCAGCCCCCAGCGGTGTCTTGGTCAGCTGGTGAACTGTGTCGAGCAGGTAATGCGGGATGGAGGCGTCCTCGTCGATGAGGTAATGCAGTGCGTCGATGCTGAAGTGATGGCAGTTGTGCATGGTGGGGTGGTAGTCGTGGATTTGGTTCACGTGGGCCTCGCGGAGGGCGATCCAGCGCCAGAACTCGCTCACAGTTCGCTTCGTCACGCCGAGGCGGTGCTTCTTGTACTTGTTGCCAAACCGCGTCCGCCCCGCCGCCGCCACGGCGATGCCGCCCTCGAAATAAAACTCCAGTCCGTAGCAGACGATACCGCTGTGGTAAACGCCGGGTGTCTCAATTCCGACAAGGTCTCTGCTGTACTTTTTCAGAAGCCCGTGAGACAGCTCGTACACGTGCAGCTCCACTTCCATCTCGCAGCTTCGCTGGGTGCAGTGGTCTAACACGAAGCTGAAGCAGTCCCGCACGGCGGTGCCAGGGACGGACCGCGAGTTGGGAGGTTTCAGCGCCGCCACACGGCTCAGCTGCAAGTGAGTACCTACCACCTTTCCTGATGACACTGCCGCCGCAGCCACAGCAGCACGGGTGGTCGTTGCTGTCGCGGCTGCCTCCACCGGCACGCAGCTGACGGAGAGGTGACGCGAGTTGTACGGTGCCATCATACCAGGCCGGGCCTTCGGCGTGCTGTACTCCGTTACAATGAGCGGCGTGAGCAGCGGTAGCTCGCGTTCACTCTCGGTCGAGTCATTCACGGTGAGGCGGAGGCGTGTTTCTCGGGGGCGGCGGTACGGCGTGGGAACGGCCTTGGAGGGCAGCAGCACGCTTTCGCTTCGGTCGAGTGGGTCGATGTGCGACATTTGTGTGTACAGCGCTGGATCGCCGTCGGCCGTGATATCTGAGTGTTCTGACATCGCAGTTCAGGCGTGCAGAGATAACGGAGGCCCTAAAACGAATCAAAGCTACGCTCCACAAGGAAGAAAAAACCTTTTGCTGGAGAACGAGAACAAAAAACAAAGTAGGTTAGTTACGGCGATGTGTGATGGATAAGGAAAACAAGAACAACCAAGAAACAAATGAAGACGACAGGTAACGCAGGACATGCACGTCTCTACGTGTATTTTGGGGTAGTCTAACGCAGCAGCAACAACGACAACAATCCTCCGTACACTGACATGGACACGTCACGAGAAGCAGGCAACGCAGAAAACAGAAACAAGATGAATGTAAGAAAATAAAAAGGTGCAGACGACAAGAAGGGGTCGGAGGCAGAAAGATACCACTAAACAAACCGGTGTTCACAGTTTCTACTTTTTTTCTACAGTGCTAGAATTCAATATATTTGCTCCAGTAACAGCAAAGGAAACCTCTTACACTACTGTGGTGCGAGACAGCACGCCGGTCAGCGTTCCATTCGTGCTTCTTCTTTTCTTGTATCCACGAGGGCTGCCTCTGTCATCGCCGCATACACACGCACGCACACACACACACACACACACACGCAGACACAGACCTTACAACAATAATTGATCTTTGCGCCAGTGGCTAGCTTATCTGAAGCATGAAGCAGCTAAGAGACCCCTTGTAATGTTGGTAACGGGGGAAAAAAGGCAAAGCTGAGGTACGGTGAGAGCTACCGCTGGACTAATGACGAGTATCAATAGGACGAAAAGAAAAAAAAAGAATATAAGAACAACAAAAGTGACGTGAATGGGCGTGGCACACATCGCAAAAGCGAAGGACTAGCATACGGGTGCCAAATGCACCTCCACGCTCCTCAGTCGTCGTCGCTGATTTCCACCGCATCGTCTTTGGAGATTCCACGATGCGTGTTAGCAGTCGCCAGAGTCCCTGCCGGCACATCCGCAGCTACCCCTGTTGTTCCCGTTACCTCACTCCTATCCTTTTTGACGGGTGGCTGTGCCACCCACTCGGCACACCTCTCGTCGCCGGATAGCGATGCCGCACCTCCGTCGTGCTCCTCGCCATTGTCGTTGTCATCGACGTTGTCACAAAACTGGCAGGTATGTGCACCAGCTTCGTTGCAAAAACCGCACCGCGGACACCTCCAGCTACCGTCGCTGTCATCCACTGCGCTTTGACTCACCGGAATGTGATCCGGCACCTCACCGCCACCCTCCTCCTCGTCTTCGTCGCCTTCTTCCGAAACGACGTCGATCACGACTGCCTGCTGCACCGTCGCCTGCCGTGACAATGGAGAAGCGCTCGTCGTTCCTCCATCTGAAAACGCGCCCGCCGTGGGACGAGTCGACTGCAGTCGGCGCTCTGCCGCGGCTGCCAAAATACGTCGCAGGGCGTCTCGCGTGGGCGTCGCGCCGCATGACGATGAGCTATCGCCGAAGTTGTGCAGACCACCTGCAGCGCCCAGTCGTCGACCCTCGCCAGGGAATAACCCGCTGGTTGCAGTGCGATTCCCGTCTGCACTCGATGACGAGACTGCAGCGGTTGGTTTAGCACCCCTGCCCGGCCGTGCTGTGACTGTCGCGGTGGTGATCCCACCTCGACCGCGAGTTGCGGTAGCGGCACCACACCCACCGCTGCTGGTGCTCCCTCCAATTCGGCGGCCGCCGTTGGTTGACGTTGGTGGCGAAGCCACACTCTTCTTGCTCTCTACCCCCCGCCGTGGTTCGCCGTGAGTGCAGCTGGACGCGGCTGAGTTGGATGGCAGGTACGCTGCCTCAGGGTAGAGCTGTTTTCCCTGCTGAATCATCGTTGCCTCTAGCGCCTCACACTCCTTCACGAGGTCGTAGTACAGGTTCCAAAAGGCGCGATCGTGGCGCGAGTGAACGCAGTGGGTGAACTCGTGGAGCGCCGTGCAGAGGACTTCGTGGAATGGCAGAAACACGTTCCGCTTGCCGGGAACACGAAAACGGATGCAGACTTCGCTGCCGGCGTTCACGTTAAGGCCGAGCAGCGAGGCGCCACGGGGGTAGAACTCCTTGATGACCCCCACACGCCAACCGCGTCGCGGCAGCAGTACCCGCGCGCGCTGCAGAATGTGGTCCATGTAGGACTGCGCCAGAGCGTCGTTCTGCCACCCAAGGGTGGAGGTGGTTCCAATGAAGGGGAGCTGAGCCAAAAAGGCGCTCGACATGGTGACGAAAAGAACACCCGCTCTGCTCTTTAGCTTGGTTTAGAATACAGCTTTCTTCTCCTTCCTTTGGCGCGGCGTCACGCTTTCCGTGACGCTATCGCGCAAGCACCAGCTTTCTCGCTTGCACCAGAGAAAAGGAGGGCAGAGGAAGGAGTAGGAGGAGGGGGGGAACACATAAAAGAGAAGGCACAGGAGGAAAACGAGAAAGAAAAGATGAGATATCCCACACAAGGGCATTCTTTGACGGCGGCGAGTACATGCGCACCGATGAAAGCAAAGGAGCCACGACTCGCCAGGAGCCAGCTGCGGAGCGTATTTCTTCTTCTTGTGAAAGCTAGCTATTGATTATTTGCGGAATGGCGGTCGACACGTCCGCTAGAGGCAAAGTGTACGGTTAAATGTTGGTGATCTCTCATCGCTTGCCAGCACTACCACCACCACGCTCTCTCTACTTCACGCCGTCTTCTGTGTTTTCCTTTTTTTTCTTTTCGGGTTGGTGCTGTTATTCCGCACTACCACGATACTTGTAAAGATTCCACCCATCACCGTCACAACCCACACACACACACACACACGCAACGCTTTCGTTTCACCGCCCAATGCGCTCATTGTTGAACTCTGGATTCATGTTTTGCGCGTACCACCACTCCATACCGCCTGGGATCACCGTGGTGTTCTGCACATAGTCGAAGAACTGCTGCGGCTGCGTCATATACGCCTCAGCAGAAGGGAAATTGGTCGGCCACAGATGGCGTTGGCCCATCGCGACGTTGCTCACAACAAACTCCGGCCCAGTCGTCTGATGCAATATTGTTTTGCCCATCAGGTGGTCCAGCTCATGCATGAGGCCCCGGGCACGCATTCCATCGAGTACCTCGACCTTCTGCTTACCGTGTTCATCGGAGCCAGTGCACGTAATGCGCTGCGGCCGCACTACCCACGCCGTGGTGGCCCCGCAGGAAATGCAGTTCTCCCACATGCCGTACATTGGTGCGACAGAGTTACAGTCGTCATAGCCCGGCACGCACGGGTTCACCCACACTTCGTAGTCCTTTTCGTCTGGGTTGCTCTTGATCAAAACAACGGCGGCGTCCCAGTGTGCCTTCGGCGCGCTGAAGCAGACGCAGTGTAGGTCGGTAGCGAGAAGTTTGATGTCCATCAAGCGGGACATGAACAAAGGTGAGCGAATTTCCGCCTCAGAGACGGGCAACACAGGACGTGTCAGACACCGGTGCGGGTAGCAGGCAACACGACCCAGTGCCTTGCCCTCCTTTTCCAGTGCCTCTGCCACGGTGTCCTTGAGGCTCTTGGTGGAGGAGGAAGCTGCCGAAGCGCTCTCTTCATCGATGTAACGCAGGATCTTCGTCCCGGCTCCGATGAGCATGCAAAACACGTTGCTTCGCCGCAGCATTGTAAAGACCGAAGTTAACAGAAAAGAAACAAAAGGAAAACGAAGGAAGTAAAAGCACAGCTGCACCAGTGCTTCGCGAGTAGATGTCGACGTCGCGCAAAAGTCGAGCTTAAAAAAAAAAAGAGAAAAAGGAAAGTGAATAGGAACGAGTAGACAGTGGAGCTTCGAAGGTGCATCAACCAAGATACCAATCCACAGGCAAGTTGACGTTTCCGCAGATGAGTGTCCGTCTTGTAGGTTTTTGCCACTCAGCTGCAGCATTCCTTGGTGGACAGCAAGACACCGAGCAAAGGAGGTGGTGACTGCATCCATTCTAAAAAAGAAAGAGGAAAACGAGAAGAGAAAAGAGCCACGAGAGTGTTGTGTTCAATCCTCGCTCAGATTGAATGAGAGAAACACGCAACTGATTTATTTCACTTCAGAGGTGTAAAAGTGACAGCAAACTGCAAGGAAAAGCAAAGAGCACGCACAACAACAAAACGAAAATCCCACTTCGTAGAAATCACACAGACAACTCTCCACGAAGTCGTCTTGTCTTCTGCGCTCTTTTTTTTTTGGTGGGGGACTGTGAATCTCTGCAGCACCGTTCAACTGCTCCCGTTAAGAAGCGAAGCCGTGTACATACCTGCGTGCTCATCTATGGTACCCCACAGACTTTTTGTTTTATGTACATACATCAAAACAAACGAGAATACAACAGCAGCGGGTGGGGGACAAAACGATGCACACACATGAAAAAAAAAAGAAGCCGATGAAAGAGTAAGACAAGTCAGCGAAGCACAATTTGTGTTACCTTGATAGAGTGTGAACACACCTTGCTCACAGCCTCTCTTCAGCGTTCACACAGTTACCAACACATACACACACACACACATACAAGCAGAGCTGTTGTCGTCAACAAGAGAGGGAGAGAGAGAAGGTGCACCACTGTATCCCCAAAGTGCGGTTCTACCACCGCTTGTCCGCCGTCCACGCTTTGATGGTGCGCGTTGCCAGTCGGAAGTCTTTGCGGTACAACTGAAACAGCGGATCCTCTAGAAGGTCTACCGCGCGCAGCGGCTCCGCCCCTTTGCGGTTTACGAGGCATTTACCGCAGATGGCCAGGATGCCGCTTGCATCACTCAGCCGCCTCCCGGTCGGGTCTTGCGCACGCACCAGCCCTTCCACGTGCGCCTTAATGTTGCTTTCCCAATCCAGCACACATTCACTGCTGTCCCATCGGCTAAGCAGCGGGCCGTCGCTAAAGTCGTTTACGATGTTGGTGGTAAACAGCGGATCGACGCCGGTGAGCAAGCCAACCAAAATCAGCCCAAACGCCCAGATATCTGCCGTTTCGCTGAACAGCCCGTGCGGCGACTGTCGCGTTGACGGCGGGAGTCGTCGGATTTCTGTGTTGAGTGTGGGGACGGGCGTGGAGGCGACCAGCTCAAAGTCGCACAGAGCGACGTCGCCGTCGTAGGAGAGCAGTACGTTGTCGAGGTGGAGATCATTGTGGGTGTAGCCGGTGGAAGCACTGCCGTGTGGTAGGCGATGATTCAGGTAGGCGATGGCCTCTAACACCTGAAAGGCAATGGAGGAGATGACTTCCATGGAGTCGACGGGGCGGTACTTGACTACGGTGTTGAAGGCACCCCGCTGGCTATCCTCGGAAAAGGTGTCTTCCAGATAGGTGCTCGATCCTCGGGACTCAGCCGCTGACTTGGCACCCGGCTGCGTTCGCAGCATTAAGCTCTGGAGAAACTCCTTCAGACTGCAGTTGTACAGTGGCATGAGGAGTCCCACCTTACGGTTGTTCTGCACCACAATGGCCTCTGGCAGCACGAGATGCAATGCCGCGTACTGGGCTTCCTCTGCTGTAAGAAAGGGGCTCCGCGCACTCTGGCAGTGTGAGCTGTCGCAGGCGCAGCGATACGCAGTAGAGACAAAAGACAATTCATCCGCGCTGATCTGCGTTGGGTAGCGCTTGTAGGCTTCGCGGTCCCGCTGTGGTGCGGAGCTGAGAGACCACGGCGATGAAAACGACGGTGCGCGCTGCTGCAGAACGTTCAGCAGCTTTGGAGGGAAAGGGACACGACACACAAAAGAGCCTCGATCACCTCCGTAGCCGATCACATCTCCCAAGTCGCCGAGCGACTCCTCCTCCAGGCAGGGTACTACATCTTCGTCGTCCTCCTCCTCCTTAGTATTTCTCAGAGAGCCCTCACGGAAGCTGTGATCGGCATTGAGCCCTGCAGAAGCGCACGGCTGGTGAGACGCAGCGGTATCAGAGCTCACGCAGCTACCGTGGTGCTGGAAGTAATATTCGTACGCCGCCACAGTCGAGTCGTCCGCGTCGTTTTCTTCGTCATTGTCGTCCTCGACAAGCGGGCCGAGGGGATTCATCGGTGGCGCTAAGTCGGGAAAGTAATACGGCGCAATGACTTCACCAGAGCTGCGTTTCTCCTTCATGGCCGGGGTTGCACCATTGTGATTGGCGCCCTCGGAGGCGATAGTGGAGTCTTTACTTGCCACCGATGCCTGAAGCCAGTAGCCATGCGTGGAGAGGTAGCCGTCGGCACTTCCAGCGGCGACGTCAACAGCGTTGCGATCCGCCTGCATGTGAATGCGCCAGAAAGAGACTCGTCAAAAGAAAAAAAGAACGTTTGTGCAGCTATCTGATATCTTTCAAAAACGAGCAGCAGCAAATAATGTCACAAAAAACCCTTTCCCTCAACGTATCAATTTTCTCTTCACACACACACACACACACATACACACTGCCGCAACTTGACAAGGTAGTTTACGACGACCACTAAACGTGCACAGGACACCTTTTCTTGCTGTTGCTAATTTACTCTTGCTTGATGGCACGCAATAGACTCAAAAGACTGCAGCAAGCAAAGATACGTTGGTTTCGATGGCTGTGACACGATGATACACCAACGCACACTCTCAGTCATACGTACATATATACATACACATGCATATCAACGCTGCAGATGCGTATCCCGAGAAGAGAAACCTCTTTTCTTCGAGGAAACACACAAAAGACAAAACAGGATGAAGAAGCACGATAATGCTGGTATATGTGGGTTGAACGGGCCACTTTATACTGTCAAATTAACTCAAACAACACAGAGAAAAAAAAGACAGAAGATACCGCGCAGTGGACCTCGTGCGCGAGCTTGCAATGACCAGCAGCGTGCACCGCAAAAGCGTGTGCAGCAGTACCACCAACGTTGGAGATTGCAGAGAGAGTGTGTTTATGTTGCCGATCGCACCTTCAAATGGGGGGGGGGAGGAGGATATCTCTACTGTGTTTCCACCGAGAAGCAGAACGTTTTTTTTTTAAATAGATGTGAAGTAAAAACAAAAAGGGAAGGAAGGTAGAGTGCGGTGAGAGTGGTACAGCCCGTTGGTGTTCACTAAAATAAGGGGGAAGTGGCGGCTGCTACTGCAGGAGGTCATGGGACATTCTTAATGTGCGTTGCACTATGCAAATGCGCAAAGCGGACCTTAACAGGGGAGTGCACGCCACCGTTTTCAACGAAGCTGAAACGTGAGGAGGAAGACAAAAACAACGAAAAACAAAAAAAAAGAGCATGAGCCCGGCGCAGTTTCAACGCGCAACAGTCAACCAACGAGCTGCATTGGCAGCCCAGGCGTGATTCTGCACACACCAGCAACCGCACACAGAGGGAAGGCGGGGGCTCAGTTCGTTTTTTCATTTCACGTTTTTTTTTTTGTTTTCACATGGGTTAGCGTAACTGTGAGTCAACAACACGGTTCAACAACAACAAAAAGGACCAGGGTACCGTCATCATGTTGAAAATCCATCCTTCTCTTATCTTTTTCAAGAGCCATACACACCACGATTCTTCTGATTTGACCTTCTTCGTTTTCAACAACCAATTAGAGGCGTTGAGATGCAGCGCGCCAATCAAAAGCGACAGCTATGCTGATTTTGGTGCTAGCTGCAGCGGAGACCATACACCTAGTCGTATCGTTCCAGCAATTGATTCTTCTGCACGGCAGCGGGCCGCACATCTACGGTGGAGAAACGACGTGCAGGAACATCCGTTAAGGAATCGTGAAGCTGCTGCGACTTCCTAAGCGCTCGACGAATCTTCAGTTCCTTCTGGTTGCTCACGTATACCGCCCTCCACGCCACGCCAATGACCAGCACCACAGACAAGCCAATCACCGTTCTCTTCCAGAACAGCGACCGCTGCGCAGCCTTTTCGGGATTTGGTTCTGCTTTCTTCTCTTGTAGCATTATACATCAAGCGTTCCTACACAAGAAAAACGTAAAGCACGCAAAGTAGGGGGAAGGGGAAAAAAAGAAACGAATCAATACAGAAAAAGCAGGCCCACACAAATGCTGCCTGCTGTGGTCCTTGTCGCTGCTATTGCGGTTGTGATTGTTGTTGGTTTCAGGTGACGAAAGAGAAAGGAGGTGTGAATTGGAGAGGAGGAAGTGAAAGGTGCTTGAGCGACCACAAAGGAAGGAGAGCGCAAGTGGAATGCGTGCTCCTCATCAAGAAGCGTCCAGCCCACTGCGCTATCAGCATTTCAACTCAAAAATGCGACATGGAAAACTAGTTTGCTTCCTTTCAAGTACGTGGTATGCATATCCATGGGTGCTTCCGAGATCCTCCACCCCCCTTCCTTATCCCGCGGAGAGAAGATCAAGTTAGCATCTCCGCAAACTCTGCCTACTGCTGCATATCCCAAACTCAATGCTTAGAGGTCTTGCATTCATTCTCTTTGTTTTGCCTATTTTACGCAAATTAGCAAAAAAACACAGGCAGAGTTGCAAATGCACACGCAGTAATAACAACACGAACTGTCATCGTGCACACGCACACACACACACACACACACACACATTCACACAACACCGACAGTAGCAAAGTAATGGTGGAGAGAAAGTGTCAAACGGGGTAAGAAAAAAGAGAGAAAAAGCTCGACGCAGCAAAGGAGATCAGCCGAGCTTTTAACGTATTTACTTCTCTTTTTTTTTCTTGGGCATCGCAGTCGAAATCCTCTGTGTGTCACACGGCATGCCGCCGAATTTCTTTAGTAGCTGCCAAGACGTGGGCCCAGGAAACGAGCAGCGATGGTGCCGACTGCCATACCCCTCTCCGACTGCGGTGTCTCCGCAATCACACGGATGCGCACGACGGTATCCTTCTTGATAGAGCGACGATCGTCGTGGGTCACCCACGCCGACGCCTCCGGCTCGTAGGTCCACTCCGCTTCACCGCCCTGACTGTCGTCGCCCATCTGATTCCGGTTCACAAAGAGCTTGTTGATCCCGTAGACGCTGGCCCAGAAGCCCGTCTCATCGACGTCGCTCACAAGCAAGTCGACCACCTCGCCACGGTGCAGCTTCAGTACCATCGCCTCGTACGTAAGGCGAAAAGACACACTGCCGTCATCGAGCACTTTCCCCTGCAGCGTTTCCGCATTTAAGATATCTAGCACCGCAATCACCACTGCGGAGGACTTGGCTGCAGACTTGTAGTCTTTCGCGGCGCTGGCAATGCCGTCCGGCGCAGGAAGCGGCTTCCCCTCCACGGCCTCGCGAAGGAACGTAAGGAGGCTACGATTAAGGGTGTTGCACAGCTCCTGCGGCTTCACGTTGATAGTGCGCTGCAGAACAGCTTTGTAGAACATGTTTACTTCTTTTTATTGCCCTTGTTCCCTCCTTCCCTCTAGCGTGCGTTACACCTGGAACACCGCGCAATGTTCTTCTTTTTTTAAAATAGCGACCTACTCGTGATAATTCGCGTGTGGTATGGTTGAAGTGTGGACAGCAACACGGGAAAGAGAAAACGGAGAGAAGTCGTGGGAAGGACCGGTATTCGCACTCACCTTGAAGGGAGGGAGGAGGGATGCGCGGTGTGCATGGCAGCACAACGCAAAGGTAGTGGTTTGACCACAGTCAAACGCGGACGCACCAACATGCATAGAAGCAAAGGTGTTTCTTCTCACCGTTGGAGAGAGAGCATCCTAACTGTACTGAATGCAAGGAGAGAAGAAGGCGGGGGCCGAAAGATCAACGCAGCACATCCCAGGACCATTTTTGTTGTTTCTTTTGTAGAAGTGAAGCAAAGAAGGAGACAGGTTCCTGCTCGACTCCATGAAGTGCTGGTGTGCGATTGCGCAAAAGCTTTGCAACAATGCAAACCAGATTAAAGAGAGATAAAAAAGGTCATGTATCCAAGCAAGACCGAATAACAAGCGGCCGAGCTGGTATCGTGTTTTGCGTTCGGATTCTATCATATTTCTGATAAGGCAACGGAGAAAACGAAAAGGACTATGTAATCACGATGCTTCCAGTGATGCTTCCTGGTGCCTGAACGCACATACGCTCACGAATACGCGAGCACACAAAGAACGCGAGAGTTAGAACATGCTCACCACTCGCAAAATACAAGACATATGTGAAAAACAGAAGCTACCTACGCACACGCACAAACAAACAGAAAACGGCTACGCTTGGAATCAGCTGTGGGGTGACTGAGGGGAACACGTGTTTTCAACTTCGAGAGCGTACGACTTGTGTGTTCACATATCGTGCGCGTCTCATTCGCGTGGCCAGTCACGGTGACGCCTAAAGTTCCGTGACGATGTCGTTCGCCCAGCCTGCTTTGTTGCATCCCTTTGGATGTATTGGGTTTAACGCGGTTGAGAAAGGAATGAAAAAAGAAAAACAGGAAGAGGGTACAAAGAAAACCCGAGCAAACAAACAAACAGAAAAAAGAACATCACGTGAAAGCAGAACGCTTTTACAGCAGTAGTAGTACTAATAAGAAAAGCAACAAAAAGAGGGGTGAAAACTAGACCCGGAGGAGGAGTGCCAAAGGGAGGGAGGTGGTCTTCGCTCCACGCTTCTTCCAGAAAAAGAGCATCAGAAAAAAAAAAAAACCCGATGGTCATCCGGTGTACGAGGATCAATACCTCAAACTCACGAGTAAACACAACAGCAACGGACACACGGAGCCACAACCGCAAATAAACACACATATGTCAAACATGAGAAACGACGGGAGAATAGTTCGGCTACGTTTCCAGCGAAGCAACTGTCTGCTCCTCACGGTACACCTTTAAGTGGATTCGACAGCGCCGGAAGTAGCTGCGCTTGTTGCTCCAACGGAAGATAACGGTACCAATGGAAGGGCAGATGTAGTGTCCGGCGTCATTCTGCACACGCCGGCGAGGCACGAGAGACAACATCGCCCCGTCATCAGCTGCCGACACAAACACGGCAGAAAACGTCGTCTTCTGCTTCTTCTTCACCACAAACTCCCATATGATTTCGGTATGTGCTTCCATGGCAAACGAGAGCGTGCGCGACCCGTGCGGGGGGAGGTTCAGCCCTTTCACAGTGCAGTGCAGGCGGTGCACCATGAATTCGCTTTCTTCGAGGTGGTCATTCACCTGCTCGCCGATGCTAGGCTCGCTGCTCAGAGACCGAGTTGACGAGCGTGCCTCTCCGAGGGTATGGCAAATCGAGGTGGTGTCGGGTCCTGGAGTGGTCGCCGTGACCGAGGGAATGCACCCACCCAGACACTGGCACTTGCCGCCGAGTTCCTGTGGCAACAGGTCGCTACTGATGTGCTCCAGCAACGTCGAAGCGCTGTTGCGGCGGCTGCAAAAAGTTACCTTCTGTCGCGTCTCCTCACTTAGCAAATTGCGAATCATCAAGTAAGCGAAACTCATCGACGCACCGCAGTTGGTGATGTAGGCATGGTGCAGCACCTCCGGATAGTGGCGCACGTTCATGCTAACGATCGACTTGACCATGACGAGCAGCGGTTTGTACAAGTAGTTGTGCAGGTGCAGCCCACCACAGTCAACAACAATGACGCACGAGCCGATAGGAGCCTTTTTGCGGAATAAGCCGATCGACTGCGACGACATCCCCCGGTAGCTGCGGTGGTCATTTCTTTGCACCTCCGTCAGCAGCGCGTCGTGGATCTGGTTGCTTTTTTGGTTCTTTAGGTTGCAGTACCGTATCAGCTGCCAGACCACGGCAAGCGCGTAAGTGTTGAAGAGCACAGCTAAGGCGCGCGGCTCCGCGTCAATGGGGGTGAGATTAAAAAGGTCGCGCATCAGTCGCTTTGAGTTCAGTCTTCCTAGGCGACAGTACATGATGGGGTGCCCCTCACGATCCCAGCAATGGAATGCAAAGGGGATGTGCTTCGTGATAACGGCCACGATGGGCTGCAGAATGCCGTGAAAATTCAGGCTTTCTGAGAAAATATTGTAGGGATTCCCCGTTAGCGCCTCACCGGCCGCCATGGGGTTCAGCAGCGCAGCCGCCTGGGTCGTTGCTGACTGATCATCAGCGACGACGTCAGAGCCAGCGACGCTGCCGCGGTGGCTGTCGTCGCTGATGGAGACGGAGGTGTGGAAGCGACAGAGGTGATGCCCGTCAGAGGCCTTCCCATTTAAACTGGACGTGCGTGAGTGGGTCGGCCCCAGGGGGGCCCTCTTCTCTTTCTCTCTCTCCTTCTCCTTCGCGTGGCCGAACAGGTGAAACGAAAAGAGAGATCGCCAGCCGCTCGTCGTGGAGGCAGCGGCACTTGCAGTAGTGGTATTGTTATTATCATTGTTGCTGCCATTCGCATTGTTTGCCGCGGTCCCGTCTTTCTTGTGTGCATCAGCGCCGTTCCCGTGTGCGTTTGTCATCGAGTAGCGCCTTGACTCCGCCTTCCATTCGGCCTCTTCGCGGCCCCTGTTGGGGTCGTGATGACGTCTTTCATTCTGCATGTCGTCGAAGCCCGAAGCAGAGTCGTTGACAGCGCTAAAAGACGAAAGCGGCGTACACGCAGGGTGCTCAGCCGACTCTGTTAGGTTGGCGTAGAGTTCATCGTACTGCACGTTGTAGTAGTCCATCTGAACCTGCTCCAGCCGCAGACGACCCTCCGCGTCCACGTAGCGCTTGCCAGAGGTCAGGTTGTGTATGAAGGGAATGCCTAGCTCCTCACACATGGTGGGCTGGTCGTATCCGCTCATGCTGATAAGACAAGGAAAGAGGGCCATCCTGTCGAGGTTTTGCTTCCGGCGGAACTCCGCCGTGTATTTGAGGTCTTCCAGCGCTTTCGGGATACTCATGTTGTTCGACTTGAGGAAACGGTAGATGATGTAGCGCGCCTCACCAGGCTTGAGACCATAGGAAAAGTGGGTGAGGTACTCGGCCGCGCTTGTGACAGCAGGGGGTTCATCGGTGGGCAGGTCGGCGTCGCTTTTTTCGTTTTTCGTCTCCGCGATGCGTTTCAGCAGATGCTGCAGTGCCTTAATGGTGGACGTCACCATTTTCTCCGTGTCCTCGCTGAGCTCGATGCAGTCCGTTCTTGCGTTTAATAAGGCGGCGTCGTTGTTCGCGGCCTCACAGCAGCTACTCAACGACATGCGAGGACTGTTCATGGCTAAAGATATAGAACCACTAGATGGGAGAAAGAGAGAAAGCAAAACCAGAGAAGCGAGATGAGCCAGCTTAATCATGAGTTCACTTGCGGATGTAGAGGAAGGTGAAAAGAGAACATGAAGACCGAAAAGCAAACCACAAACACCGAGCTCGTTGAAAACGTCTGCATACATATACAGCAATGAACCATTTGTTTGCCCATGGGAAGAGCGAAAATGCGGGAATAAAAAGCTAGGTTTGAAAAGCGCTAGCGGCCTTCTACAAGGTGCGCTCACGGTAGTAATAGCCCTCGCAAAACCAGCTTCAGTTTCCAGTCACTCATAAACTCTGCGTTGCTTACGTCATACGTAACCTGCTCTCCACCTCTCTCTCTCCTTTTCTTAATATCGTACAACAACACTAGATCAAGCCCTTACACTCCCCTCATGTTCTCTTTTTTGTTCCCTTCCACCGCAACCCCACTGTGTAGAACAGCGCTGACAGGGCTCCGACGCTGAAGGACCTCTCGATGTTGATGAAGTCGTTCATCAACGCCTTGAGTAAAGTCATGGATGCTGTTAACGAACAGCTGACTGAGGCGGAGGATGGCGCGGGGGGCGTCCCGTATGGCTGCATCGCCAAGGTAGTGATGGGTCAACTGGAACAGACAAGCGAGCTGCGCATTCCGGGAAGGAGGGCGTACAACGCCTTCAAAAAACACGAGAACAGGGTGCACACCCCCAAACATTGGGTCGACAGCCAGTGGCTCCCTAAATGGCAGGAAATCTGCAAATCTCGTGCTCGTGCTGGTCTCCTGACAGCATACCAGATGGTGATCCTGTCCGTCCTCACAGACGACGCCATCAACGCTGCGGAGATGAGAAACCTCGCCGCCATTCCTGCCCCTCTCCCAGCCGACAAGACCCTCCCCTTATACAGCTTCCACAGGTACGAGAAGGTGGGCCCGGAGGCGGTGGGCGCGACTGAAAATACGAACACAATCCCCGTGTCCATGCACAAACCTCTGGTGGGTGAAGAAACTCAATTCGAAAACTCTCCAGGAGTATGTGACCTGGAAGGCGACAGGGGAGTCACATACGAGGGTTACGACGCCTCCCTAGCAGCCTTTTTCGCCGTACGCAGAGAAACAGCTCCTTCAATAGCATATACAGCGAAGGCAATGTGTTTTTGACGGCATACTGCGGGTCATACAAAAGATGGGCAGGGACCTTGTGGGCTCGGGGTGTCATGGATGTTCCCCTCACCAAACCCACGCGGCTATCCGTGCACCGCGCCCAGTGCCCCCCAAAAATGTGACTCGCAACAGCAACCAGAAGCTGGCGCGGGAGAAGTACTAGCCCCTCCACCTGTCCTCGACAACGAGGTGGAGCCCCTTGTTTGGTGAAGGTAACCTCCAGGATGATCCGACGAATAGTGCAGAGTTGGACACACTGCAGGAGCGCTACTTTCCTGCTCGTTCGTGGCTACTGAGTGACACGCTGCCCAACATGTCACACACAAGAGCCACAAACATCCCAGTTGCTCGTCATCAGTGGTGAGTTGCGTTACTTTCTAATATACCGCGCGAAACCTACTGGTGGCGGATGTGTGGAAGATTGAGTGGAGCCGCCCGACCCTCACACTGTTACGACTCGGCTCGAACGCAAAGCTGCAGAAGGAGATGGTAGTACACCAGCTACAAACGTACCTCGCTAACATCGTGCCCGTCACCTTTGGTGAGCGCCCAAAGGAGATGCGCCACAGCGCGGACTGTGGCATCTACATGACGCCCAACTTCGTCCGCGCAACTTGCGGAAGGGATCCTTGCCAGCCAACCCGCACCCTCCCATCGACCGCTCGCCCTCTCTTCACGGAAGCCGTCAAGTAGCCGCCAAAGACACCTTTTTTTACGCAACCGCAAACAACTTGTCTGGGGAACGTCGAAGGCGCGTACCGCCGAGCCGAACTCCGCCGTGCTACAAGGTGGTGCAGCCAGCCAAACACGCAACAAACGCGCACGGCACAGAGCGCTGGCGCCCAAGACGAAAACGACGACACCGGAGTAAAACTGGTAAAAGACGTGCTTCGGTCCACAACAAAGGACCTCCGCGACCACGCGAAACAAGCAGCCGCAACACAACCCTCCGTTTGCCTAAGTTGCTGCGGCGCTGACAAGTAATGCCAGATCAAAGGCCTCCCGGCGATGACGGCGGCGGCGGCCTTGAATACCAAGCGCGATGGGGGGGTGGGGTACAACCCGGACACGCCAATGGACTTTGGCAGAGGTCATCACCAAGCACCGTGCTGGTCTCTCGGTTTACCCTTATGGACGCGTGGGAAAAGGTAACGACATCGTGGGTGAGTGCGACCCAGACGTGAAGGTCGTGCCACCTCTGCACCAACCGCGGTAGCTCTGCCCAAAAAGTTCCGCGGGACGTAAGCTCGTACTAGGGGGGTCAGTTCCATGGAGACAGAAAATAGCAGGGAAGTGGAATACTGCGCAGCCACTTAAAACGGCTAGCAAAGCCGTGGTTGGGGGCTTACATGACGGAGAAGACGCACAAAACCACCACGTGTCGTGCAAGTAACACCACCCAGCGCCAGCAAACGGAACCGACGAACCAAAGCCGGATGACGACACGGCAAGTGCGCAGTGCGAAGTTATTCTCGAGACGCCTTCCGAGAGGCCTTTAAATGGGGTGGGGCGGTCACGCGGGACCTCGTGTTCGCCCAAATCTGTGGAAGGTCCATCAAGGCATGCCAATCTACAAGGGTGTGGAGCACACGGGCAGGAACGTCCAAGGCAGTCCGCAGTCAGCGCAAAAAGATGGCTGGTGCGACGTTGCGGCAATGGCCCTGGTTGTTCGGTTCGCAAGGGTGGCCACTACAGACGGCGCGATCCTTGAGGCCGTGCGAGCGCGCAGGCAAGCGCTAGGCGCCGGGCGCCATCGACGTAGTCGACCACACTCGGGTATATCCAGAGCGCGTTGCAGCGGCTCCCTTTGTACACAAACGTAGCTCGGGCAATCAATTTCATGAAATACCCCGAGTGGGACGCAGGCAGTCAACGCGGCGAGACACATCGACAAGGTAATCGAGCGGCATCCGGCACACACACACACACACCTCATGAAAGCCGACTACGACACAGTGCGGCGCGTGCTCCGTCAAGAACCGTGTGACCCATGCTCGCCACGCCTGATGTGGCAAGCATCGGCACGACACAAAACGATGTGACCAGGATGATGATCCTCGGACATCCGAAAGGGCAAGTGCGCGAAACGAAGGCGGGGCCGTACCAGGTGGGAACGGCGATTTCCAAGAACGACGCAGCGGCGATGCTACAAAAAGCTGTGCAGCCAAGCCCCTCAGACTTCACAAGAGGATTCTTTGTGCAACCCCAGTGTCAAAGCGGCCTTGCGCCGGACGCTGGAAGGCCGCCGGCCGGTAGTACTGCCTCCCTATCAGCTCGTCTAGGAACACTGGCCCACTGGGTTAAAGCAGGGGATGACGACTGCGGACATGCAAACGATGGGCGGGGCACCACGTCGTCCGCGACAACAACAGGGTATCTGGGCACATCCCACACCAGGCTCCCCCAAACGGCGGTGCGTGGCAGGCGCAGGACATCGTCGCAGGCCACCTCCTGACCAAGAGCTTTTCGGCAAAACGGGCCGACCCCGAGGAATTTGGCATCTCGTGCGTCAAGCTCTTCACGAGCTGCGACGCATGAGAGGGAGTCGGTGTTAAACATTGGACCCGTCCATACTTGGCCACTTCACTTGAAGCACGTCACGTTGGTTGATCTGGACACAATGGGAGCAGTGCAGGTAGAGCACCCGAGACGCAGCAGCTTTAACGGCAGCGTTTCAGCTCACGCACCCGGAGCGATTCGCAGGGATTTGTGACGGCCGGACCATCAAGGTCACAAAAAAAGAGGCTCATGACATAGCACAATGGTGGAGTACAGCAAGGTTGAGGGAATGCCCTGCGCTGGTGCTCTCGGTGGCAACATCTTGCACACGGGGGTGCATGGTGTTGACCTTTTCGCCAGCCGGAGCTGAAAGGGACGCCGGCGAATCACCACGGAGCTGCACCTCAATGCAGGCCATTCCCAGTACACCGCCCCCGCACTTGCGCACACCATCGGCCCCTCACTTCTCGACAAGTGGTAGCACGCTCGCGGTATTGCGTGCAGATCAATTTTGAGGGCGTATTACGATGCTATCGCGCCACACCGGAGTCGCTCTGCAACATGTTCGTGTTTCGAGCGCGTGAGGGGTGCCATCACATGCGGACTGTGCCGACGGGGCCCCGATGGAACGTGGCCTTGGGCAGGCGATCACGCGGGTGATCACCAACGTCCCTAACGGACGCGTCCGATCCTTACGTGCATCGACAATTGTGTTGATCGTAGTAAAGGAGGGACAGGAACACTGCTTCGCAGAGACGGTGCGCTGGCATCCTCGGTCGGATGGCCGCAGCCAACCTCCTCATATCACCTCCTCGGGAAAAGCTGATACAAAAGACGGGCGACCGTGCTCCTCCACCCTTGCTCAATAGGGCACGGTTATTGTTGGCGAGGAGTACGCGTGGACAGGGACCTGTCGCCACGTACGCCACCAAGCGAAGACTCAGATCGCATGTTGCCCTCGTGCCCCTCCTCATGTACGCCATGCACCCACCGCCCGTGATCCGTCCTTGACGTTCGACCCGCTGGGAGCGTTACGCGGAGTCTACGGGAACATCCCAGACAGCAGCGGACTGGGACGAGCGGCCTTCCGTTCCTCACCCGCAACGCCGTCTAGGCGTACAAATCCACCAGCACGGCGCTGCTGCGAAATACTTGGCACTCGTTCGCGCCGCAGGTCCCGCCACCTACAAGGAAGAGGACCACGATCTTTTGACGTTCATTGATGCATCGAGCGAAGGTTGGGGCCGCAGTAGCTGGGAACAGAGAAAGGGGGGAGGCTAAGTTACCACCAGCAGCGGTGGACGGTTAACCTGGACCGTCACCGCGGCCACAACATGAGTACGCGATGCCGAAGGGGCGCGGCAGGCTTGTTTCCAAGCTCGCCATCTGGCCGTTACCTGGAGCACCGCGGAGCCAGAGGGGAGCTGCCACCTGGCACACAAGTAGCCGCGGTAACCGACCGTGTGCCCACCGTCGCCGCGCAGCAGAGGCACAGCGGCTTCGGGGGCACTGGGCGGGGTTACCACTTGGCGGCACCATCTCGCTACACGAACGGCCCGCACCACAAGGAGAACACCCAAATCATCTTCTTCCACGTCAAGGGGATTTTCAATCAAGCGGACAGCAACTCCCGCACCTTTGGAATTAAGCACAGCACTAGCGTTTTACCTGCAACAGCCACGGCTGCTCTACTACGACTGAAGACCTGCTCCTCCCCGATGCGCTGCGCGACTGAAGGGGGAGCACTCTGTGAGGATCGATGGTGCACGCAGTAGGGTGGAAAGTCAGAAGCGACATGCAAACGTGGGATGGAGCGACACAGGGCGACTGAATATGCGAGGCACTGAGCAGACTTGTAAGGGCAATGTCGGCAGTTAGCATAACGGAGTACTCTTTCCACTCCCTCTCCTACCAACTGACTTCCTTCGGTATTGTTACCACACAATATACACTCCGATACAGGTGTATACTTAATAAGGAATTCATAGCGATACAAAGGTCTTTGCGTTGTAATCGATCAAGGCGTACTCGTCACACATGCACACACTAAAGCGCTGCAGTTCACGACAATACCAGCACCACAAACAACGGACACTAACGGCGGACCCGAAAAAAAAAAAACGAGACACTAAAAAGCAGTGCCTTCTAAACGAAAGCGCAATTTACAATGCCCGTTCGCCTCCGTAAAGACGGACACCTCTATAGACCACACAGTGAACAGAACACGGGATATCCCTTTCTCACACAGTAAGCAGCGCTTTCCTTCTACCGAAGAAACTAAACGCTAATATATGTGGAGATGCGTGTTCGGTGCATTAGAAAAATGGTTTTGTCATAAAAAAGGAGGAGTGAAGAGGCAGCGAGGAACAAAAAGCAGCAAAGAAAGAGCACAGCATCAACACATTTCGTACGCGTTTGTGTATATACCTGTTGTAGCAGCCGACACATACACAAAAGAACAGCTTGAGCTTTCCTTCTTTTTTTTTCGTTGTTGTGGTGGCAGTCAATGTGATTTGTTTCGCTGATCCCGCAGAAACCATCGGACATTCAGGACAAGTAGCGTACAGCAAACGAGCTTTGGGCAATGTCTTTTTTTTTTTTTGGAAGGAAGCAAAGCGTGGAGACACAGGTTGTTTGCCGTAGCATCCAGCACTCAGACCGGCAACAGCAGCAACACCGGTAGCAGCCGCCAAAACAACAACGCAAGCCGCAGCCACAACGCAAGCGAAACTAAAGATGGCAGAGAACCGAAAAGCGAGGGTACCACGCCCCTCATGGCGAGTTTGACGCCAGAAAGAGAGAAATGAGTGGTGTAAGAGAGAATGCACAGACGCGTAGAATGTGTAAAAAGAAGAAAAAGAAACACGCACACACACTCACTCACGAAAATAAAAAAAAAGTGATGAAGGTGTGAAGGATGCACATCAAAGAAAAGAAACAGCTTGTTGCAAGACGGGGAAAACAACAGCAAAAAAAAAGCAAATCGAGGGGAGGGGGGTTTAAGAAAAGGACATGTAAGTCTGCCAAGAGCAGTGCTCCAAACGCCTCAGGCGTTTCTGCAAATGAAGTCAAGGATCTGCTAAAGAAGGGGGCTAAGAGAGACTGGTACAACAAAAAACCATCATGCGCACTTTCTACTCGGCTGTAAACCCATCCAGAGCTTTGGTGTGAGTGATTTGAAAGTCAATCTGCTTTCCATGCACCCATGAGTGTTTGTTACTCAGCGTCAACGTCAGCGTTCCGGCGTGCGTAACCCTGAAAGTGTCCACGTCCATGCTCAGCTTCTCCTGCTTCAGAGTTTCTGCAGCAGCCTTGGCCGCATCCCCCTTGGACCTCTTCAGCGATGATTTTCTCTTTGAAGAGGCCTTAGCATCAGCCGGGTTGGTCTCTTCGCTGCTCCCCGGGCTGCTACTGGGCTCGCCGCCACTTCGCTCAAAGACGGCTGTGAAGACAACATCCGTATCGTTGCTCACCGTAAATTCCCAAGTAACCTCCTCCCCTTCACGTAGTGTGTACGTCTGGGACCACTCTTTGCCCGCCTTCAGGTGAATGTTCTCCTTCTGTACATCGTCGTCCAAGGCCACGCTGCGCGTCACCGCCGCCGACTCGCTGGTGGCATCCGTCCCTGCACCAGAGAAATTCGCTTTCACATACCGAGGTAAGCACCCGCCCTCGCAGTGGCAGCCACCACCCAGCTCGTGCGGGATTTTGTCCTCATCAATCACGCGCTTTAAAATCTCGAGGGCCTCGTTCTTGTCGGAGCTGAAGACGAGCTTGCGCCGTGTGTTCTCGTCAAGGCTGCCCTTCACAAAGTCGTACGCCATGCGAAAAAACCGAGGTGCGTTGATGATGAAGAGGCGGTGCAAGACTTCTGGGTAGTAGGCCTGGTCCACCTCGAAGATGGCGCGAATAACTTGAATAAAGCTGCGGCGCACCACCTTGAAACTGAGCCCCTCCATATCCATCACCACCGTGATACCCATTATGGGGTGCTTGCCAGCCGCCTTTGACAAACGATCAGCGTACTCAATTAAGTAGTACTGCACCTCGTTCATGTAGGTGTGATAAGGCACAATGACATCGCCCAGTGATTTGTTCTTTGGGGTAATGCGGGCAAGATCGTGCAGAATCTGGGCAACATTAGCGCGGCCGCAGCAATCGTACAGCACGGGGTGCCCTTCCTTGTCTGAGTAGTGGTATACATTCACGTACGACGCCTGCAGAGCACGATAGCACAAGTCGACGTCGCTCACCCCTTCGCGGGGGAAGAGGCCCGTGCAGCCGGGCATCGTCTTGAGCATCTCACACAGAGCCGCCTCATCAAATCCTCTCAAAGGAAAGGCACTTGGAAACAGCTTCCACGTATCCATGTTATGCTGTGCACGGAATGTCACCGTCTTCTCCACCATCTCCAGTGCGTTCTTCACCTTCCAGCGGCGCGCAGTGAGAAGTTTGTAGCCAAAGATGCGCCGCTTCTCCGGTGTGTTCTCACGTGCGACGTAAAATGGTGCGGCGTCTTTGTAGCGTTCGTCCACCTTGCTGAGAAACTCCTGAATCATCACCTCCTTCTCAGGCGTCAGCGTGGCCATCTCCGGCATCGATTCGGGGATATCTTCCACCTTTACCATTTGTTATTATGTTTTGCTTTTGCTGTTTATACTGTGGTTGAGGAGAAGAAAAGAAGGGGGGATGTATTCACAGATAATCTAAACAATACACCATACATAACAACAAGAACAACAGAGACGAAATTCAACCGAATGGAACACGGAGGAAGAGGAGGGGAAGGGAGTCAAGCACTCAGAACAGTGAAAAGAGGAGAGCCCCGAGGAAGGTACCCTCACACACACGGAAGCCATCAAGAGAAATGTAGTAGAGCATCATATATTCGTTTTCTTCCTGGGTTCACCGAGTGTCTGCATCTTTCGGACTTTTTTTTTTCCGTCAGACGTATGGACTAGCATAAGAAGGGAAATGAATCTGCACATGCACGCTAAGACTTCGCTACGGTGCAAGCAAAACGGCACAGCCATCATTTTTATTCCCCCTAGACAGCACTTGGTGTGTCGAAGCGCCAGCCAACAGTGAAAGCTTCCACCTAGTGCAAGAGGCGGTGAAACGCAATGGAGTTTTCCTCTCCGTGTTTTATACCCGGACGAAGATGAATAAACACATCAGCTAACCAAAACGAACAGCGGTCCCCCTTTTTTCTTTGCTTCGTATTGCATGCACACGACGATATGACCAAGATTTCATCGGGAGGCTGGAGGGAGAGTGCGCGGGTGTAGGAACCAACAGATCGAATCCTCTGTCTTCAGGCAGGCTGATTATTGGAGATGTGTTTCTATGTCCGCTACTGAACAACAGCTGTATATTTGAGCATTTCTCTAAAATGTCGTCCCAGTGCAACGTGCCATGGAAGCGCGTGTGAGTTCTGCAACAAGCGCGCGCAGAAAAAGAGAGAGCGCGCGGGAAAAAAAGTAATGCAAACGGGTCGGGATAAACAAACGAGCAGGAATGGCACGAACGGTGCCTTTCTCCTTTTCTCCGCGTGATACACTCGCACCACCACGCCAGCACGGGAAAGAAGTGGAAAAACAAGGGGTGCCAGAGAAGTGCGCAGAAGGACACGCGTGCGTGTCACTCTGGATTTGGGGAAAAAACAAAAGAGCAGCCACCACCACCTCCTCCACAAAGAAAGATAAAAACTAAGCAGCTAGTGACCAGGATAAAAAAAAGGACGAAACTACTGAAAGTGGGTTTGCACATGAAGTAGATAATAACAACCATAAGAGAGAGAAAAAGAGCAGAAAACGGTGTTTTGAAAGGGTGCGTACACATGACACCGGAAAGGCACCACCTCGAGCTGATACATACGTAGCGACAGACAGAAGGAAGGGAGGGGAAATACGTGGGAGAGAAGAAAAAAGAGGTAGTGACACCGCGAAGAATGAAGGTGAAAAGAAGCAAGGGAAAAAAAAACACGCCGCTCTGTCAAATGAAATGTCACAGCACTGCAACGCGGGGGCAGGACACCACACAACATTAAAACACAACATAGAAAGAGAGAGAGAGATAAGGAGAGGGGAAAACGTTGGTGGCGAGGGAGCATTGTACATGTTGAGGTGACAGCCTTTTTCTAACCACAACAGAAAGGGAGGAGAAGCAGCGCAAACGTAAGGCGATTTAGGAACGGGCTGCCGTTGTCTCCTTGTACACCCTCAGCTGAATGTGCTTCGACGCGAACCAAGACTTGCGGTTCGTCCACATGAGTAGCAGGGTGCCTTGCTGCTTCGCCACGTAGGTATCCGCGCCGCTCAACGGGTGGCCCTTCGAGATCTCGTGCGGCTCCAACTGCTTCACGCTCACGGTGCTCCACTTCATGTCGGCGGCCTCCGCGGCGGGAACAAAGTACACGGCGAAGGTGACGCCCCTACACTGAGTGGCGGCGAACTCCCATACCACCGTCTCATTAGCCACCAGGTCAAACACACGACAGTAGTCGGAGCCGGCCGTCACGGTGATGTCCTCCGTCAGCACATCCCCGACCTCACTCTCGTTCTCGTCGACAGCCGAGGTGCCGGCGGTGTCCGACGGGCAGGAGAAGCAGCCGCCGTCGCAGTGACAGCGGCCGCCGTAGCGCGCCGGGATGTAAAGGGGATCGATCAGCGACGACAGCGCCGCAAGGGTCTCACCCGGGTTGGAGAAGATGACCTTGCGCTGCACGGAGGCGGGAAGGGTCGGGCTGATCAGTTTGTAGCCGAACATGATGGTCGGAGGACAATTCACGACAAGGACGTGGTGGCCGAAGTCCGGGTAGTACTGAAATAAGCGCTTCAGCGACTCACGCATGAGGTCGATGGCAGGCTTCCAGATCAGACGATACGTGAAGCCTTTCATGTCCAGCACGATGCTGCAAGCCCGAATCTGACCTTCCACAGTCTCCACCTCCAGCGCGCCACGCTTGCGTCTCTGTTCCTGGAACATGGCGAGAGCTTCGCCGACACCCATAACATGTTGCAACACCTTCCAGCACAAGTCGAGCGGGGTCTCGCCAATCTTCGCCATCTGCCTCAGTTTTTGAATCCCAGTGCGCGCCTTGACGCTGCCGAGCATAATGTAGAAGACAGGCAAGCCATTGCGGTCCCAGTAGTGGAGCCCCATCTCGAGAAAGGTGCGCGTCGCTGCCGTGATGCAGCCGACCTCGTCATCATGCTGTCGCTGTGGCACATCCATGTGCTTCACCAGTTCCGTAATGTCCCAGCCGTGGACGGGGATGGCGGGGGGAAACTCACCCCGCTCGTCCAGGTGCTGATCGGTGCGGTACGCCACCGACTGCTGCATCATCGCAAAAGCCTTCTGCACGTTCCACTCGCGTGCCTGCAGGAACATGTAGCAGTACAATCGTGTGCTGTTTTCGGTCGTTGGGGTGCTCGCAGTGGACGGCGCAAAGTGTTCCATGCGTTGCAGTTGCTTTGGCAGAGGATTGAAGGTGCTACGCATCAGCTGCTCAAGCTCCGTGATCTTCGCCTCACGCTCGGCGGTGAGCCGTGCAAAGCGGTACACCTTCTTCCTCGCTGAAGCCTCCGTCATAGTGTTCAGTCGATGTACTTCAATCTAACCGGTGCAGGGCAACCTGGAAGAGAGAAAGGAAGGAATGGGGAGGGTCAAGAGTGGGCTCTTCGATCAAGAGATGATGAAAAAGCGATACCAAACAACAGAACAACAAATAAGGGGTTTGTTTCCCGGCGAAGTACTGTTTCTGGCGCAGTGTTGCAGCGTTCTAGAGGAGCTGCGGCTATGACGGAATCTTCTGCTCAACGCGTCTTACACTGCGTTCACTGCCGCATAACACGCCCAGCGTGTGTGTGTGCATGTGGAGAAATTTGCAGTGGATGAGGAGAAAAGTGAGGAGATAGGGAAAACCAAACACTCACAAAAAACAGTATGGAGAGCGAATGACACGGCGTCGTGATGACAAAGCGAAGGAGATACTGTCTGAACGAGTTTGCCGTCTTTGGTTGAGTGTACCGCGTTGTTCTCTTTATAGGCACTGCTGCAGCAACTATCTGAAGCAGCGCCACATCCACTGCAAATATCGCCAGCACAAAGAAAGGAGACGGAACCTACGTCCCGTTCCCCTTCACACTGCTGCTAAGCAGAGTTTATTATTATTATTATTTGTATGCATTCAATTTGAAACTCGTTTCTGTTTCTTTCTTCGCACGCGCGAGAATCCGTCAAAAAGCGTGTTAAACGGACGTCGTCGCTTCTCAACGACTATGCCTCGTCGAGCACAACGCAGAGGAATATCCGCTGGTGTGGTCGCCGGGCAGCACCCCTTCCGCGCACTTGTTCGCGGAAAACCACGCATACGCACAGACAGACATACACGGGGGAAAAAAAAAACGCCCAAATCTGCCTCTCGGGAAGAGCTGCCATGCGTCACACCACATTAAAAAAAAAAAAGAAAGATGAGGACGTAAACACACACACACACACACACGCAAGAAGAAACGCTGTGTTACACATAAAAGAGGGGGAAAAAAGAACGTTGAAATGACCGCACATAATCCATCAGAGAACAGGTAGGGGGTGGGGCTCGTATTCACACAGAATCAATAATAATTGTAAAAAAAAAGCTTCGGGAATCAAGAGCATTTACTGCGCAGTTACTCACATAGAGACGAAATAACAACAACAACAATAAAAAGAGAAGCATAACAAGCAAGCACAAAAGAACCGTCAATGAGCGAGGGAAAATGGGTAAAGAAAGAAAAGCGGAGCAGCAAACGCACCAGAGATCTTCTGGATTAATCCGACACCTGCGGCTCGCCGCGCAAACACGCACACAACGACAGCAAAAAAAAAAAACAGAAAGAACCCAGCTTGTGGTTCTTCACCGCGCTGCGTCCCAATTCACGGTGTTGTTGGTGGTAAAACGGCAGTAGAGAAAGCCGTAGGCACCTCACGCACCTTTTGCATACCAGCACACTCTCAGAAAAAAAAAAGCAACGCAATGTTCAGTACATCCACCGCACCTATACATCTGACATGATCGGAATACAAAAGCTGAAAAGTCAACTCATGCCGTTCTTTTTTTTCCACGACTTCACCACTAGCGCCAACGACAGAAGAAAAGCACCACAAAAGATGACTGTGTGTAGTACCTCTCTTTTTTTCTTTCTTCCTTTTCTCTTGACGATCATATCTCTGACGTTCTCTTTGGAGGAGCGGGTGTGCACACAATAACAGTAAAAGAAAAAGAAGAGGAGAGAAACATACAAACAAAAACTGAAAATTGGTGTGCGCAAATGGACTATCCCCACGATCTTTGCGGTGTTGCTCATGGTTGCCATGCTAGAACTCCATCAGTGGGCTACTCTCAAACGGTGTATACAGACACACACATGCACGTACACGCACGCTTGTGCGTAGTGCATCGTGTAGTGCTTCCTCCCTTATCTCCCTCTCCTTCAGTTTGACGAGAGTCACTCCCAAAGAGCGAGCTACGCTGACGTCGACAAATCACGCAAGCAGACTGCAGAACGCCATCCATCCAGAAAGCTGAACGAAGGTGGACGCAGGGAGTGTGTTTCTTCATGAGAGAACGGGGAAGAGAATGAGAGTGAGAGGCAAGTTCACGGCAAAAAAGAAAAGTGCTAATCAAAGGCAATAACACAAAGAACTACGTGAAAGAAAGTGCGGTCAAACAAAGGGCGCTTCTTCTCTCTCCTCAAACGCACACACTCACATACAAAGAAGTAAGAAAAACCAAGAGTAAGGAGTACGTGTGTCTTCTGCTGCGAGTTAAGAGTACCTGCAAACATCAACGAAAAGGGAAACAAAAATAAAACATCAAAGTCAAACAAGTGAAATAGAAGTGCCCTCCACAAGACACTAAAACAAACAAACAAAACATCAGCGCAGCCACACTCTTATCATGCATGTGCGAAGAGAGAGGAGGTCGAAGTGGAGGAGGCGGCGCAGTTACGAAAAAAAAAAACGGATAAATGGTGTTGATGCGCCGAAGCGGAGAACGCACTCTGCAACCTTGAAATCTGTGAGCGTGGCAGCTACCCTTTTGCTCAAAGAAACGACAACAACAACAAAACAGAAAAGGGGGTGGTGGGGAAAAGGAAGCAGAGCTGAGCTCGAGCCTGAAGCGGCAAAAGACGGAAGAGAAAGGGCGAGTTAGGGTGGCGGTTGCGTACTTTACGGCTTTCACCGACGAGACGACCAGAAAAAAAAAGGAGGAAAGAAGTGACATGAAACTCGACAACAGACGAGGAAGTGAAACAAAAGCAAGGAAAACTCACCAAAGTCATGCCAAAACACGCCCCTACCGTGCTGGCACGTGGAAGTTCTCTTAGATACGGGTGCGTATGTGCTCCTATTCCGCTGTTTCAAGGATCGGATCGGACTTGTATACACGCATTTGGATCGACTTGTCGTGCACCATGGCCCGACTGTTGTCCCACACGAGCTGCAGGATACCGTCCTCCGGTGCCATGAAGCTATCTGCGCCATCCTTCAGCTTCTCTTCTCTCACCACCGGGTTCTCAGTCGTCGTGCGCTTAACCGACTTGTCGATCTTTACACGCATCTTTCCGTTCTTCTCGCTGGTCGTGACGCCCGCCTGCTTGGGGTAGAACATTACCCAAAAGCGCACGTCAGTACCCTTCGTCGTTGAGAACTCCCAAATCACTTCCTCACCCTGCGCCAGCTCGAACACCTTCTCGTGCTTCGTGCCTGCACTCAGCTTGATGTCCTCCGTCACCAGATCCCCCTCCCCCACCACCTCCTCGGCGCTCAAGGCCGCGTTGGGATTGAAACATGGCAGACACCCACCCTCGCAGTTGCAGCGGCCACCCATGAAGCTGGGCACCCGCTCCAGGCCGATGATGGCGTCCAGTGCCGCCACGGAGTTCTCCGGCGAGAGGAAAGTCAGCTTCTCCTGAATACCGTCCGTCAAGGCGGATTTGAGGAGTGTGTAAGCGAACTTCACCATGGGCGGGCAGTTCACGACGAGGATGCGGTGGATGAAGTCGGCAAAGACGCAGTTCATCTGCTGCAGCGTCGCCTTCACCTTCTCCAGCAGCGGCCGGTCCACCATCTTGTAGTTGAGCCCTTTGCAGTCCACCACGGCGGTGCAGAAGTTGCGGCGTGGCGCACCCATGTCAATACCCGGCTGCGGGTTTGTTGTGAGGCTGTGGTCTTGGTAGTTGCACAGATACCAGCCTATCTGCACCAGGCCACCACCAAAGAGCTGGAAGTAGTCCTCCACCGACTTCCCGACCGGCAGCTGCGCCTTCACCTTCTTCAGCAACGTGTGTGTCTGCACGCGACCCGCCAACCAGTAGATAACCGGCAGCCCACGACGGTCCCAGTAGTGGAAGCCCGTCATGGACAGCGAGCCCATGATGCTCATACAGCGGTAGATGTCGGTGTTCGTCGAGCCCCACTGCTCCTTCACCAGCTCCGCCACCTTGGCCTCGTCATAGCCGCGGATGTTGTAGCCAGATGGGAACATACTTATCTCGCCCAGTCGCAGCTTCGTGGTGAAGCGCACGGCCTCCTGCGCCATCTTCACCGCCGCCTTCACGTTCCAGTTGCGCGCCACAAGAAAGGCGTAGCAGAGAAGCCGGACGTCGTTCTGCGGAGTGGGCAGCTCCGACGTGCCGGCGTTGATGGGACGCTGGAAAAGGGGGGGGAGGGGGTTATAAAGGCGCTTGATTTCCTCGAGCATCTGCGTAATGCGCTCCTCCGACTTCGCCGTGATGGGCTGGAAGAGGGGGAGCGGCTGCACGGTGGTGGACGACATCCTGTGGAACTACAGACAGCTGTAATAGGTGTGTTAACAAATAAACAACAGCAAAACAGCGGTGGGCGTGTGTGTACCTTGAGCGTCAGGGAACAATTGTCGCGAAAGGAATCGAAGAACGCGAAACGAGTTCCAGAAAAAAAAGAGCCAGAGAGAGGATCACACAAACAAACAGCCAACGACAAATACACTTTGCACAACGATGTGGAAAAAACGGCGCCGTGAGCGAAACAAGAAAAAAAAACTCGTTAACAAAAAAACAGAAGTTGATGCTTTCAGTTCTGGTCTCGTGTTGAAGACGGTCACCGAAACAGGCGCTGTTGGCACGGTAAACTACTGTGAGGTAGACGAACAGCTGCTGAAGAGAAAGAAAACAGTAATTAAGAGAGACGGTTGAGAGAGCGTATTACACTGGTTAGCGGTAAGTCAAGAGTGGGCGGAAGGGTGTGCGTCATCCACGAGAAGTGCAGAAGAAGGCAGAAGGGGGACGTAAAAAAGATAAATAAAGAGTAATTCACTAAAAGAAAAGCATGAAAAACACTAAAAAAAAAGGGGGAGGGGATACGAGAAGTCAGATCAGCCTTTCACTTCGTCTCCATTTTCGTGGCCACATCACATACGCACAAACACGCTGATGAATTGAGATCGGTGGTGTCCTCAGCGCCACCCCCAAGTGGTGATGTCCATCCTCTTTAAGAGGGAAGAGAGCAGGCACGCGCCGTACAGCTTAGGCGCAAGAGTCAAGTGAAAACAGACAGTGCAGATTTATACTGGGCTTCTTACTGTGTATGTGTTTGTGTGTGTCAAACACCAGCCGGCACTCAGCGCTTAGCGTCTTCGTCCCTTCCACGAAGTAACATCGTATCACCAACAAACAAGCAGACACACAGACACGCGCAGCTACTCAACACATTCGCTGATACACCAGAAAGTAGATCGATTCCTTTTCCATGCTCTTTGCAGGTGCAAGAGAGATGTTTGCATCGTTGCACAAGATTACAGACGTACTTGGTGGCGCGGTATGAACTGCCTCCGCCTCGCTTGCTTTCCCCGCCTTCTGTTGCACCTTCATAACGTCCGGGCTGGCGGCGTGCTGGACCAGGTACGTGACGTAGTGCCCACGTCCCACAGTGTCCCCACGATGGCACACCACCGACAACAAACGGTAACTACGCGCTGCGTTGTCCAACGTTTCGTCGCCGCAGATGCTGCGTGGGATTTGTAGGACGCGCTTCAGATGCACCACGTTGTCCAGCTTCACGAGCTCGCCTTCGCGCGTCATGGCCCAGCGACGCAATTGCAACAGCAGAATAGACGGCAGCTGACCGAACCGCAACGTCTTCTTCAGGTTCTTTTCCCGCTCCGAGTCGTAAATAGTTTCGGAGGTGAAAGTGTGTTCGAGTGCCTGCTCCATGGTGCACTCTGCTGCGAAGTTGATGTCGACAGGCACGCAGAAGAACTTCTCCACCAGCACCGACACGTGGTGGCGTTGGCGCTGCTTGCCTTGCAGATGGCTCTCCAGTGTGCCACCGAAGATGGCGCTCAGAAGTTGCGATTGCCCGTGCACGTCCACGTGTTCCCGCACTGCCAGCTTCTCTTTTCCCTTCACCACCGTCCACCCTTTTCGCACTGAAGCAGGGCTACTGCCCCCACCCCTTTCCTCCAACACAGTCGCGACCTCTGATTCTCTGCCCAGCTGTTCTTCAAACAACACTAACTCCCGCTGAATGCACTCCAACAGCTTTTGCAAGAACTCCTGCGCGTCCTCCTGCACACTGCCGTCCAAAGCACGCTGCGAATTTGGAATCAACGACACCGCAGTTGTGCCGCTGCTGCTGGTACCGGCTTTGTTGCGCGGCATTAAAACCGGTGCGACAATTGCCAGTCGCGTGCAGCCCGGCTTCCAGTACTGCAGTGCCCAGTTGCCAAATATGGTCAACGTCGGGCAGCACTCCCGTGCTAACGTGTCGCAGCAAACTGACACAGCCAGCTGCGCAAAAGCAGGGATGAACAGCAGCGACTGCAGTATGGAGTTCATGAAGCAGAAGTTGCTGTTGTTGACCATGCCACGCGGGTACGGCTGCTCGGTAAAGTCACGTTGAAGGGCGAAGGGACGGCGTTTGTCATTGCCCGGTGGTTTGCGGTTGCGATTGCCCATGCCGCCGGACGTGGAGGCTGAGCTGCTCGCACCTCGGAGGAGTTGCTCGTAGAGTTCAGTGACAGGGCTCACCTCCACGTAGACGCGCTCTTGTCGTGGAGGCTGAAAAGGAGGCGGCCTTATCTGCTGTGCATTGCATCCTTGAGTGCCGTCGTTGTGGGCGACCTTCTCATCGTTGGCATTTTCTGTCTCTGCATTCGCGACAGGTGTGCTCTGCGCCGTCTGATTGTTTTTTCGTTTGTTCCTCTTTGACACCACCTTCGATCCTGGCGGGCCGCTCATTCGTCACGCACACGTTGAAGGGAACTACAGTAAAGAAAATCAGCTGCCACCAATAATAATGATAATAGCCTTTGAAAAGGTTAACCAGCGGAAGTGAAAGGTAGGTGTGTAGATGTTTGCATAGATGGCACTCTCTCTGTGCACCTAGAAGGGGTGCAACGCTGTTGTCAGCAACGATTCCGGTCAGCGGTGCAGCACGAAGGTAAAACCAGAGGGAGAAACAACAGCTATTACAGTGATAGGTGAAGAGCGAGAAAGAGAGGATGTTGTTGGAGAAGTGGGATCTGGTGTCGAAGATGCGCAGACACCAGGGTCGGTTAGCCTTACGGAAAGGCGGGTTCCCCAGCAACTCAAGAGTGAGAAACTAACTCAACGTTGCGCTTCTCACGACGACTTCAACCCCGCCCCGCCCCCTCCCCAACCTTCAACAAATCCGAAGGTAAAAAGGTTGATGGAAACGATCACGCAGGAGACCTCTGTGCGGTGATCGAGCGCGTTAACACTCGCCCTCAAGGGTACAGCTGTGCCTTCTTTAACTTTTTATTCTTCTTGTTACTCATGTATGCGTGTGTGTGTTGTTGTGTGTGTGTGTGTGTGTGTGTTCCGCTGTAATCATCCCCTACCGGTAACACGCACCTCTTTTGCCACACAGCCGCGGATACACGCGGAAAAAAAAAACACGAAGGCAAAAAAAAGAAGCTCAGCCAATGAATGACGTCCTTTCGGCCCTGCCGTTGCTGTACTGCGATGTATGTACAGTAGAAACCCACGCAACCGCAAATCCACCCCCCCAAAAAAAAAGCAGTCTCAATGTCATCCTCCCACATACACACACGCACATACTTGTACAACCTTCACCCATACAAATAAAAACAGATACGCCCACCAAAGCGGAAAAAAAAAAAGAACCCTACCGAGGGGAAGTAACGTCATTTCTGTGGAGGGTGGATGCAGGTGGAGTACAACAACCGGAAGCGGGAGCCACAGGCAACGCTGCTTAGCTCGAGCACAGCCGTCTTCCGCTTTTTATGAATTCTACAAGCGCCCTTACGTACGTCTTGACGTTCACCGTGTTGGTGGCCAGCTCCAGTGTTGTGCTCGCAACTTTCTTCGTTTTGATGTCCAACACCTTGGCCAACACTGCTTCCGTGACCTCTTCCCAGCCCACGTCGTTGGTGTCACTGACGCTGCAGCGGAAAAGTGCTCGCAGGGTGTTGGCATCCTCGGTGTTCATATGCGGTGACTTAAGCTCGATGCACAACCACGTGAGCTGTGCACAGCAGTTCAGCATCGCTGCGGCTTGCCTTAGCCGCCGCTTCGCCAGCGTCACGGCGTCTGCTCGTTCCTGCAGCAATTTGTAGCTCTCCTCGAACAGTACAGCCACCGCTGTCGCGTCTGCTGGGCTGCGGTCGCGGAAGCGGGCGAGCAGCCGCTTCTCCACTGCACGGAAGAGGTCTGCAGCCTGGTCCAGTCCCGTCTGCGCCACCGCCATCTCCTTTCGAATTGCCCAATGTGTGTCCACAACGCCAAGGAAGTCCGCCAGAGGAACCTCATCCGGCATCTCGAACAGTGCGCGCCCTGCCTCGTCGTAGAGGCTTCGTACTCGCCGCGTCACCTCGTGGGCCAGCAGCCACAGTCCCTCCATCGTCGAGCCTTGCAATTTAAACCGCGCGGCGTTCTTCGATACCAGCACCGTCGCGTCCGCTCCATTCAAGTAGTGGAGGGACAGCACATTCGGCGCAACCGTCCCGTAGGCGGCCATGTCCTGAAAAAGGTCCACCAAGGACGGTGGCGGGCTCTTGTCGGTGTTGATCTGAACACTAAAGGCGGTGTTCTTGACTGGAGACACGGGGCGTGCAACGAGCAGGAGCGGCGCCAGCACCACGTGCTGCACTGCCTGGACTTGCCGACGTTGACCACGATACACGACCACTACGGCGACCTCGAGCGAGGAGGGGATAATAAAGTCCTTGTCCTGCACCGCCTTGACGGTAAAGGAAAACTGCGTGGTGCTGCCGGAGAGGATTTCTCCTGCGCGGTGTTGCGCAGGGCTCACAAGGAGGGGTGCCACCGCCTCCACCACCACCGACACCCCGTCCACAGCGCTCTCCAGCGTACGGAGAGTTACAGTGAGCACCGCCGCGCTCTCCGCCGGGTCTACGGTGCCAAACTCGCTCGTTACTGACAGCTCCGCCGCTCGGGCTTTCTTTGCTGGCTTGGGCAGCGGCGATGGAGGGACTTGCGCTGCATTAGTGGGTCTCTGCTTCTGCGCTGCTTTCTTCTTTGTCGGCGAAGCACCCGCGGTGGCGACAAGTGCGTCGTCCTCGTTGGCACCTTCGGTGAAGCCGTGAATCAGCTGCTCCGCCTGCTTCAAGTCGTTCATTACTTCTGGGTAGGAAGCGGCCTTGCTGTCCAGAGCTTGCGGGTGCTGGCTGACAGGGTCGGTGCCGAGGTAGTTGATGGTGAGCGTGCTGTCCGACGACAGATTCACAATCATCCCCTCCACACCGCAGAGCGTCCCCACGCCGAGGTACAGCGGGGCCGCCCCGCTTGGCACGGCAGCGCTCCACTCCAGCTCCGTGTCGGAGTAGACCTGCACCAATCCGTTGAAGGTCCCGACGAGCAAATTGTCATACTGAATTTCTGGTAGCGGGTAGACGCACAGCGAGGCCGCTTCCACGTCGAGACGACGAATCGTGCGCGGTACGCCCGCCTCGTTCAGGATGTACAAGATGGAGGAGCACAGCACAATGACGTCCACCTGCTCCCGCGGAAGCCCGCGGGTGAGACGGCAAACGGCAATATCCACGGCGTCTTCGCCCAGATTGAATGCCCAAAGGGGGCGCAGCGTACTTGTGCGGCTCGCCGCCACCTCTGGGTAAGCCGCACCTGCGGCGCCGCCACCGCCGTGCTCGGCGTCGCCGAGTCCGACGGTGCTCTTCACGATGGAACTGTAGCTGTAGCACAAGAGGAACATGGAGCTGCTACACGTGAGCAGCGTGTCGCGGCACGCGCAGTACGTCAGTGGACCAGGCAGGAGAAACTGATTATGCGGGAAGAAACTGCGATACAAGATGCTGCTGTGGTCGGCGATTGTTAGCAGGCCGTCCATCGACTGCACACACACCATATTGTACTCGATGCGTCCAAAGCTCCCGGATACGAAATTGTACGATGTATGTTCTAGAAAAATCTCACTGTGCACGGTGAGCGCGTAGAACTTGCTGAGCTCTCGCGGGGAACTCTCCTTGTGGGCTGCCATGCTGCCCCTGCGATGCGTGCGTTTCTGCGGTGTGGCAGCGTCCGTCGGGCTCGTGGAGGAGTCCCCACCGTCCACCCCGCTGGCGGCGTCACCGCTGCCGCCGGGAGCGCCGTTGGAACTATTGCGAGTGATGCCGTCACTGCTGCCGTCAGTGCCGCGTGCGGTCACTTCAAGAAAGACAAGGGCGCGTGGGAAGAGGATAGCGAGCAGGTTGTTCCTTTCAAGCGAAGAGAAGGGGCGGAACTGGCCGCACTCGAGTTGGAGAATGGGCTCCTCGTACTGTTTCTCTAAGAGGAGATCGTCGGGGGACATGGGGCCCTGCACCGCACTCGGGTTGATAATGCGCAGCATCCCTTGAAAAGAGCCGATAGCGATCTTGTCAAACAGCATAGGCGCATCAGCGTCCACCATGGTAATTGCCGATGGGCTGAACTCCTCCCCGGTAAAGGAGGAGTACCAGTAGTCGCGCAGCTGGAAAAGAGAGCCCATTCTCTAAAGGTTCTTTTTTGGTGATGGTGGTGGTAGCAATAGTGATGATGGTGGATGGGCTTCAAGGTCGAGACACCCTCGGACAGCTTGTCGGGCACACGGCTAGTTTCAGGACTCGAAAAAACCGACAAGCCAAGAGGGGAAACTACGAAACGAAGGCGAGTCCCATACAGACAGTTCACCGACACGACGAGTAGTATCGGCAACCTTCTAGTGGTGTCTCGAACGACAGGGAAAGACGTGGCAATCGTCTCGGGCAATCTTTGCTCAGGAAGCAAGGGAAGAAAGAGATGAGAAAAGGTCTAATTTCGCATAAGGGATTTCCTTGTAAGCACTTCACGAGGTCTGTCAGCGCCGCAAAGCAGCGGAGCCCCACCCTCAATTGCGTTCCTAATCGTGTGCCTTCTCGCTCCCCTGTTTGTTGGCACTCCCGAGAAGAAAGAAAGAGTAGGCAGCTATCATGTTCACTCACGCTGCATACCACGGGGGAGCTGTTCTCCAGCACAGCTCTGTCCTCCATCACAGATAAAACTCGTCAAGTTGCAGTTGCTTTTCCGACGCCCTTCGCACACAGCGCTCCCATCAGTACACATTTTACTGTTGCTGCTTTTTTTTTCTTTGAGCTTCATACCTATTCGTGTCCCTTCCTTTTCCAGTTGATCGCTGTAACGCAACGAACAATGTTACAAATCTGCTTTTCTTTATCCGAAAAAAAAAAAAACAGAGCGAAAATGCGACTTTCAAACTCGCTGCGTAGCTCCGTGCAGGCAACACCATTTTTCCGCGTTTTGAAACGCAGCCACACGCCTTCGTTTTTTTTTTTTTTGGGGGGGGGAGAGGGGGACGTGTGGAGGGGGGGAGTAGCCATCACGAAATCTCATTGTGTATTCTTCCTCCCAGTTGCATCAATTACACCACAAGACCGCACAAAAACGCAAAAGAGAGAGAAAAGAAATAATAAATAGTAAAAAAAGAGAGGAGAGACAGCGCAACGACACACGAATACCGCGGAGAGAGAGAGAGAAAGAGACCAGCTTTGATACGGCGAAACAACCAGAAGAAAAAAAAAACGCAGTGCAAACAAAGCTGCTATGTCACGGTACTTGTCGCCAAAAACAACTGCAATGAGACAATCCAACAAATACACATCCACATACTCCTTTTTGCCTGTCTTTAAAAGTCATCCCAAGCCCAATCATCCTTCTTTTCCGTTTGTGCCATAGTGGGTGTGTTCGACGCAAAGCCAACGCCGCCAGCGTTGCCGGTGCTCAGCGGGTTGGGCGGTCGATTCACTGGTGCTCCAGTCGTGGTGCTAGTGACGGTGGCCGGTGTCGAAGCGACGGGACTGTGGCTCGCCGTGGTCATTACGGCTCGGGCAACAGGGGCGGCGCCTCCAGCAGAGTTGGCGGAGATTGCCCTGCCTTGGTACACCGGCGTGTGGCCTGTCACCGGACTGCTCGTGCTGCCGGGCTGCACAGGCGTACCAAGCACAGGGCTGGCGCGGTTGCCCTCGATGTGACCGAAGCGTGTCGGGTCCACAAGCGCACCCGTCACCCCACTTTCCGCCTGCGCCTGCCGCGCGTTGCGCATCATCCCGGCAAGGCCGTCCTCGTCGCCGTTGCCGCCGTTGGCACCGTCCCTGTTGTCTACCATCTTGTGCTGCAGGTCCGTTGCGTAGGTGGAGACGGTGGACGAGAGGCTCGCCCACTTCTGCGCCAACGACGACTTCACACCGTCGACGTCGGCGTTCTGCACAGCTTCCGTTGCCTGGTGGGCCAACTCGGCCGTTTTCTGAGACACGGCGTTCCACCCGCTTGACAAGGCAGAGAACCAGTCGCTGCCGCCTCCGCTGGAGTTGTTGGGATTTGATGCGACGCCGGACTGCCCGTTGGAGCCCATCCCAGCAAAGCGGTTTGGGCTGGTAGGCGGGAACATAGCGGTAGGCGACGGACTAGACGGACTCGGGCTGGACTGCATCTTCATTCGCGTGTACCACGCGGGTGGCTGCCAGGCTCCCTCGTCGAAGGGCTTCCCAAGGGCCTCCGCCTCCAGCAGGTCGGCGTAGCGCAGAGCACCAAGAGACTCGTAGCGTGTTTTGATCGGGGCCTTGGGTACGCCGTTGGCTTCAAAGTACAGACGTGCACGGCGGTTGCCACCGACTTCCATCTGGCGTAGCTTCTCCGGCTTCCAGTTCATCCAGCCGTCCATGGTGGAGCTACGCACAAAGGAGAGGTGGACACCGAGACCGCGGTGCTGCCCGCTGCAGTTGAGGCAGATGAACGTGCCGTGCATAACATCGCACCACTGCGGGTTGGGGCCGCCGCACTCAAAGCACCGGTTGCACTCCGGATCCTTCGCGTAGATGGCGACAAACACCTTCTCATCCTCCGGGTTGACGTAGGTGTGACGCGACATTGTACGCGGTCGCCAAAGGGGGGCTCCACAACAACAGTAACACACGAGAAAAAAGCAGGTGGTCGCCCTCACACGCACAGAAGAGAGAGAAAGAGCACAAAATGTCCAGGTGACACGAAACGGCACCTTTGCAGACAGAGCTTTCAGCTTCTCTTTTCCTGTCTTCGATTCGTTAACTAAATTTCGGAGAAATGTGAGTACGTACAGACACAGGCGAAAGATCAGGGAGAAAGGCAGCGAAACGTGCACGTACGTAAGGGAAATGGTGAGAGGTAAAGCAACGGGGGATCCTCCGCGCGCAATGATAACGACCTTTTAAAGACCGCCGTAACTTTCAGCGGGAGAGGTGCTGCTTATTCGATTTTCATGTTGTTACTGTTCCTGTGGTGAAGGCGCTGGCACGTGAAAAACACCAGAATCTCTCTCACCATGTGAACCAGATCCTGCATTTTACTTTTCGTGTGGATAATCGGAAAGCGTAAGAAGGTGCCAGTAGTACTATTAATAACGCAAAGGATGCAGAAAAAGGTACGTGGCCGGACATAGCATTATTTACATTCAAAAAAAAAAAGCAGACACGCACGAAACCATTATCAGCAAAACTGTGTAGCACTTTTACAAAAGCACTACAGTTTGCGTGCGAGCTGACGAACAAGTCGTTCACGCTTCTTCATCTTCTCCATTGTGCTGCAGCTCATTCATGGTGGCTTCGCGCAGCTTGTGATTCGGTGGCAGTCGGTGCTTCGCCTGCTGCCAGTCTTTTCGCATCTTCAGCAACTGGTCCTTGTCACCAGGGGATGGCACCGCGGCGTGACCATCCTGCAAAGACAGCTTGGACGGCGTCGTTGCAGTTGGCACGCCACTGGGGGGATTTGCTGTGTGTATCAACATGGCGACCCCTTGGTGGCCGTACTTCTTGCTCATGTTAGACTCGCGCACCTCCAAGTCGCCAATGCGGGCCTCGTAGACTTGACGCAGAAAACCGATCTTGGAGCTAAAGTCTTCTTGCATCTTGGTGATCTGTTCCTGCTGACGTTGCAGCTGCACCGCTTGGCGGACCAGCGCCGCCTCCGACTGCCCGCGATCGCCGCGCGGCGACTGCGAGCCACGGCTGTCGGGCGACCGCGGGCTGCGCAGTACGTGCGAGGTGGACCCAAGCGCATCGCTGTCATTGAGGCCCAGCGTGTCTGCGAATGCACCAGAGAGGCCGGGAGCGTTGGTGTTGTTCGTCCGATAGCCGCCCAGTCCGTTGCCGGTTGGGTGCAGCGCCGCCTCCATGTTGTACTCCTGCAACTCGAGCTGCGAGGCCCGGACACCCGCTAGGTTTGTGTTTTCTGCGACGTCGGTCCGAGGCGTCGTGGAGGCGGAGAGCGTCAGCATCTTCAGGAAGGCGCCCATCTCATCATCCAGCACGAGTGTCTTCTGCAGCTCCTCCATGTCCGCATCCACCTGTCGGATGAGTTCGAGGAAGGAGGCTATGGAGGTGAACGGAGCCACGTCGCTGTCCTCGCCGGGAAAGGTGTTCGATGGGATGCCCTGTGAAAAGCCAAGACGCGCACCCTCGTTTCTGGGACCGTCGGGCCGCGGCGGAAATGGGAATGAGGAGGCATGCCGCACATCACCACCACCACCTCCTGCACCGTGCCCAGGCGTGCACAGCACGGACGAGCCGCCACCGCCACCACCGCCCGCCCCCTCGAGCGTTCGCCCCTCCAGTACCGCCAGCTCGCTCTCCGCCGCCATCACCTGCGCCTCCGTCAATCCCGGCAGCATCCGTTTTGGGGTGGTGGGGGTATGAACCGTGACATTCGCAGTGCTCTCGCGGCTCACGGAATTTGCCACAATGCTGCTGTCCGCGCCGATATTTTTCTGGGCGAGTTTGTAGCCGCGCAGGGTCGCCAGCGTGTACCCGCCCTGCCAGCGTTGAGATGTGATGTTGCCGAAACGATCCACAGAGGTTAGGGCGCCGCCGGGAAAGGTAGCCTGAATGCGCTGCACAAACTCATTTGTGTTCTGTTGCAGCTGCGACAGAATCGCTCGAGCGTTGCGCATCTTTGCGTTTTGTAAGTCGTATAGGCGGATGTGCTGAAAGGACAGGTACAGGATCTTCTTGCGTTCCTGTAGCGCACTCATCAGCTCCTGCGCAGTCTCCACCACGGTGTCTTTAATAGCAGTAAAGCGGCCCATCAGCTGCTGAAAGTTCGAGTCAAGCATCTTCAGTTTAAACCGCACGCTAGGCTCTACCGCCACATATGCATCGCCGGTGCGGCCGCCTTGACTGCAGCCCCGCAGCACCTCGCGAACTTCCGTGATGAGGCTGCGAGAGCCGCGCAGCTGCTCGCTCAGGCTGTCCACCGTCTGCCGAAACGTAATGCGCGTGGGGTTGAGACTCTCCTGCACTTTCATCTCTCCACTGACCTGTTGGTAGGCATCCCTGCAGTGGCTCTCCAAACCCGTGTTCAGCTGGTGAAACAGCAGCGCCATCTGATCCTCCAGCGCGGTGGTTTGCTTCTTCAGCACCTTGTTGTGCGTCTCCAGTGCCTCAACCGCCTTGCCATGGTCGTACGCTACTTGCCCAACGTTGTCCAGTTTCTCCTGCAGCCCCATCCGCTCCTTCTCCGAGGTCTCGAGTTGCTTTTTCAGCTCTCGCACCTCGCGCTGCAGCAGCCGCACCTCCGTGAAGTGAAAGTGCTCATCGTTGTAGTCGTCTGCGAACACCACACCAAAAAAGCAACTCAGCAACCGGCCGAGCTCGGCGGTGCGGCGAAACAGTCGCGATGAGAGCAAGAGTAGGTCCGTCACCGGCAGCGACGAGGGCAGCTCGCCCTCTAGTTGAAAGAGAATGTCCTTGAAGCTGACCACATCGTACACATCTCCTGCAATCATCGTCAAGCATGTTTGAATCATCTGACGCAGCCCAGCAAGGTTCTCGTACTGCTCACTGGCGAGGGGGTCGTAGGCATCATTGAGGTCCTTACAGGCAGGGATGAAGGAGGATTCGGTCTGAACCTCTTGCTGGCTGCGTTGGCGCCCCCTGAAGAGAACGTGGCGTTCTGACCGTGCTGCGAGATCGGTCATGGGGCCACGCAAACACACAACAAAAGTGGAAGTGTAAAAGTGCCTCCTTCTTTCTCTCGTCGCCTGTACCGTGAGGGGGGTGGTTAAGGAAATTTGAGGGAGGTGGATAGGTGAAAGAAAACATATCTCTCGCGCAGCCGAAGCCCGCGCTGTTGTACTCCGCATCATCTCCACTGTAAACGCCTTTACTTTTCGCTTTCTGGCAGAGCAACTCTGACACAGCCTCCACGCCGAGCACAGGTGAGCGGTCGACCATCGACGCGTACAAACGCCGTTCCTTTTCTTCTTCGGATGATGGCTTTTGGGGGATTTACGTCGTGCTGCGACATGCGCAACATCGTAGGCTTTCCAAAGAATGCACCCGAGAGACATGGAGGACACAAGAAAACAGAAAAGATCCGGAGGAGGCTGTAATTAAGCACTCAAGAAAAAAAAAAGAAAGAGTCTGCTGCCGCCACGATTTAGGGAGGCGCGGGCTGTACATCAAGGAAAACAGAGGACTTCACCTGTTTGAGAAGCGAGCACGCACACACACACACACACACACACACACACACACACACACACACACACACAAAGAAAAAAAAAAACTGCAGGGAGAGGTCTTACTACAAAAAGAGTAGTTGCAACACACATGTACGGGTCGAAGGTCTTCGCTGGGTGTGTGGACAAAGAAGGGAAGAAGCCCCAAGTTTGGGAGACGTGGGATTTTACGGTCTTAGTCTCTCAAGCGGTGCGGGAGGTACCGGCGTGTAAAACAGATTCCTTGTCATGGCGCTTGCTAGGATTTGCCGCCCCTTCGGATCAGTGAGAAACACAGCCATCGTGCTACTCGATGGTGCCACATGATGTTCCTTCATGTAGCTGAGCACGTCGCACACGAGGGACTCGTCGTGCGCCATGTAGGTCTGCAGGATGCTGTTGTAGCAGAGCGTGTCCACGTTCACGCTGTTCACGCGGACATGCTCAAAGAGTTTGGTGGTCGTGCGTGGATCACCTTGGCGCCGGGCCACCTCAAATAGCACCCGGTACGTTCCATTGTCCGGCTCGAGTGTCGGACTGCACTGCAGCTCTGCGTAGATGTCCCGAATGCGGGTGTAATTCTGGTGCCGCAAGTAGTATTCCATCACCAGGTTGTAGCACGTGACGTCGGCCGCCACCACGATACCGTCTTTGACGGGAGCGGCGTTGCTGTGGAGGCGATCAAACCACGCACAAATGCGGGGGTCGTCCCGCCTAAGCAAACATCGCAGAACGGCGTGGTAGAAGGAGACGGACTGCGGCGGGTGTCGGTTCACCACGTCCTCCACGTACTGCAGAGCGGCATCCGTGTCCAGGTCTTCTCGCCCGGCGTACGACTCGAGTCGAATGCGGTACGTTTCTTCGTTGGCGGGAACGGTGGAGTAGGGTTGTGACATGTTCGTGTACAGCTCCTCCGCCACCTTCCGCTTAGTGGGTTTACTGCACGTGTAGGCCAGGACGATATTGCCAGTGTCGGTGTTTGCCCAGGCCCCCGACGGATGAATGCCCAGGCGCATCGCTTCGTACTCCTGCAAAACCGTTTTACTGTCGTCAACGGCGCACAGCACGCGCAGGTAGTCGTTCATCAGGTCAGTGCTGAGGAGGACGCTGGCTGCCTTTAGCTCCTCCAACAGCTGCTCTGCCCAGATGCGATCTTTTGCTTTGCAACACACCTGCAGCAGCAAGTGCCCCAGTTCCGCGCTGAGAGTGAGGTGATTCTCCCTCATGTTGTCGTAGACATCCTTAGCTTGTTTGAAATGGTTGAAGTGGAGACACGCCTTTGTGACTTCCTTCCACGTCGCGAGATTGGGCCGCGCCGATGCGCCACGAATGTTGCCCACATCATTGCTCTCCTCTGCCTGCAGCGCCGTTTCTAGCAACACACCGGCGTCGACGTCATCCTCTGCCGCAGCTTTCTTCTTCAGATTTATCTGCACTACAGCTCCATCACTTCCGCTGGTGCCTTGAACGGCGCGCTCCTTATTCGCCTCGCGCACCATGTCGTTGAACACAGCAAACACCCGCTCGTCCTCGCACACGACAAGTGTACTAAGTGCTTTGTTGTACGTGTACGTGTTCGGGTTCGCGCGCATGGAGCGCATCTCACGCAGCAAAGTGAGCACCAGCTCCGCGATCGCCAGTGTGCCTTCCACTACCTGATCATGACGGCGATGCTCCGTGGCGTAGCTGCCGGTGCCCTTCACGTAATCCAGCCGCTGCTCGCAGAGAGACATGAGATAGTTGTACGTCTCCACGTCCGGAACGAGTCCGCGCTTCTTCATCTCCTCGGTCAGCTGAAACGCACGATCGTAGTCGCCGTGACGGCACGCTGCTTTGAGGATAGTGTTGTAGCTGCGATTGGAAGGTTTGATGTTCACGGTGAGCAGCTCTTGAAACACCTTCATCACCTCTGCGTACGGTGCGGAGGTCACCATGACACTCATGAGGCAGTTGTACGTGTTCACGTCCCGTGGCACGTCGAGTTGCTTCATCTCCTCTATCAAAAAGGTCGCCTGTGCAACGTCACGCACCGCCGCACAATAACCGAGAAGTGTATTGTACGTGGTGGTGTCCGGCACGAGACGAAAGTACTCCCGCATCTGCTGATAGAGCACAAAGGCTTTGCTGTACTGCGCACTACGCTCGCAAGCGCGAAAGAGCAGCACAAAGGTCTCCAGGTTTGGGCGCACACTGCTATTCTCCTTGCGTCCTTCCTTTTTGAACTCCTCGTACAGGGTGAAGATGGAGCCGTCCGCGAAGCGCACCACCCGCTTCATCAACAGGTTGTACGTCTCGCTGTTGAGGGGGATGCCCTCGCTATGCATGCGATGGTGCACAAGCGCCACCATTTGCTGGGCATCATCCTTCAATGCCGGTCGCGCGAGCAGAGCATTAAAACTGGCGGTGTAGGGGGCACACTCCATCACGACTTGGTAGATCTCATCGTGCTCGTCGCTCGTTGCTGCACGCGAGGTACTGATAGGCGCTGCCACGACGGGTTCACGGCGTACAAAGTGATCCTCACTGCCATCCTTACGTTGGATGGTTAGCGTCACTACGGGGGATTTCGCGGTGGAGTGCATTCCGTGAATCTTAAAGAAAGCGTGTGGAGAGAGAGAAGGGGTACGTGAGAGAGCCACAGAAGAGGAAAGGTGACGATAATGGAAGGAAGCGAGCGACATAGAAAGGCAGAAATGATCCCCTGGGTGAACGCACCGCCGCTAGCATCACAGAGTGGTAGAAAGGGGGTCTCTGATTCTCATCAAAACACCAGCACGGTTGCTCAGACGCACGGGCAGACACACACACACACATGCGCGTATACGCTGCTCTTTAATCTGTGAAGGAAGACACCACTACAATACAGAGCTTCGCAGAGCTCTACACACCAGCGAACGTGGGTGCCAAACAATGCTGATGGCGGCGGCAACTTCGCCCCGCTCTTCCTACTCCTTTTCCACCACAATCGCAGAAAAAAGAAGCGGCGATGTGGCACGACGTTACCTTCGTCGTCTGGAGAACAGGCAGAACAGATTTGTGCAGCACGAGACCGAAAAAGCACAGGCAGAAAGTGGATAAGAAAACGGCGTTGTTCTTGTCAGGTGGCACATCAGCACCAACAGGGGAATTTTGAATAACACACACACACACACACACACACACACACACACACACACACACACACACACACACACACACACACACACACACACACACACACACACACACAAAGAAACCAACACAAACGAGTAAAAGGTATTTCAACGCCTACAGTAACCACGCTGGCGAGAGAACGTGTATAGAGATAAGGGGATGGCAATCGAAGGCAGGCGCGACACACACACATTGGATTACAACAAACCTCTACGCAAAGTAACCCACATACCCACCTCTGCTGTAACAGGGACAACATCGGACGGTGAGAAGCAGAACACTAACACACACAGAGAGAGGGAGAAGCCTTGATCTGCATCACTGCAAGGGCCTGTCCCGTTACACTATATTCTGGAGATCAGCGACAAACTGAATGTGCTGCTCAATCATCTCCTGGAATGGAATCTCCTTCTTGAGGGTGTCCTCCTCGCGCGTGAACACGAAGCGTGTCCCGTCACTCGACAAAGTCCACTTCCGCTCTTCGCCAATTTCGCGAACCTTGTCCTGTGTATCCACCATCAAAATGCGCTGCGCAGCGGGAATCGATAGCTGCGTGTAGGACTGCGGGATGCAGTTGGCGACCTCGTCCCGGACGGTCTGCTCTAGCATCTCAACCACCGGCAAGTACTCATTCGCGGGCACTTTCTTGCGTGAGGTGAGAAGTTTGTTGTAGCTGCCCTCCATCAGGTAGCGCTCCAGCTCCACCGCGAAGCGAATATACACATTACCGCCGTGCACCTCGAACGGAATCTTCTCCATCTCGGAGTGGAACTCTGCGATGCGGCTGCAGACCAGGAGGCGAATCAAGTTCAGACCCAGCATCATGAGGTAGTGCGGGGACTCGGACAACTCGTCTGCGCCAAGGTCGCTATAGTAGACCTGCAGCTGGCTGAAGTACACAGCGAAGGCGGCGAGGTCTTTCTGATGCGCGGTGGCCAGCACACCGAGTTCGAGGTAGTCGCGTGCCAGTGAAAGCTCCTCGCCACGAGTGCTGCTGGAGGCGCTAGGGTTGAGAAAGGTCGGGAACACAATGATGCGGCGCTTGATCTCTGCGAGAAGGGTATTGCACTGCACGTCGTTTTTCGCCTCGTACGCAGCCTTCAGGCTCTTGACGTCCTCCGCCACCTTGCGGACCGTAATCGAAAGATCTCCCACAGCGGACATATGTTGAGCAGTAGATCAATACGCAGACACAATTGCTTTTGTGTTGTTCCTTTGCTTTGCTTGTCGCAGTTGTTGTGCTTACTTTGCTTCACTGTAACGAAACGAACATCACAGCAGGATGAGGGTGGAGGGAGGAAGTACGTTCAGTAAACAAGCAGAAAAAAAAATGAGGAGAGACGCTTAAAGACATCACTTCGGTACCCCACTTTTGTCAAGACGCATTACACCAACAGCCCTCAGCTACACATACAGGAAAGTGCTCCACTGTTCCGCTCCACTCGTTGTCATGCGAGCTTTCCTTCTCCGTTTTCTCTTTCTTTGCTTGCATCGTATCAAATCAGCAGAAGGGAAAAGCAGAATAGCAGCGAAAGGCTACACATGAATAGAAAATACACATATACGAGTTTTTTCCACGATCAGCAGGAAGAGGCTCTTTAGCCGGCCTGCAATCACCCTGTTCATCATGGACGGTGGCAGACAGGGTGCTCAATCAAAGTGCAGCGTGGGCCCACACGCCAAGGAAATACCTGCGCCAAAGCCACGAGCCTCCACACACGTGTTCGCGGGCATGTTGGTCGGCACACACGTAGTTGGTGTAGCCTGGGTGTTCTTACTGCCCCTCCCTCGACGGCGTAAAGGAGCACTTGCCTCCGGTGCGGACTGCTCCAGTGACGCGTGGAAGTGTACCGTCTTTTTGGGTTTCGTGGTGGCCGTTGAAGCAGGCTTCAGGACTGCGGGCTTCTTTGTGTTTTGGTACAGCCGTCGACCGATCGATGCGTGTTTGGTGCTCTCTAAGGGCGCAATCACCTCCTCGCATCCCTCTGTGCGCATACACTCTACGAACCCATCCACAACATCAGCCGCTTGCGTTGGAGTTGATGGTGCCAAGGTGCTAGCTGTTCGGGCAGAGCTACCGTGAGTACGCTCTCGCCGTTGAAGGAAAATAGGAGATGCGCACACCATAGAATCCAGCATATCTGCCAAGTCCGCCTCTAGCAGACTTCGTCTGGTTGCCGTGAAAACCCGTTTATTATCTACTCTCTCCGTCATTTGCTGCAATGTACGGAGAGCTGCGGTAGCGGCATCAAAGGCAGTTTGAGAGCCTCCGAGCTTTTCGCTCGTCACGTGCTGTTCTTCCTTTGTCGGAGTAGCGGCATCTGCTTCCTCGTCAGCTGTGAAGGTCTCCTGGTGTGTGTTTGTGTCTCCCGCATCAAGGGAATGCTGTGTCGCTGGGTGAGGCGGAGATGTGGAGAAGCCGGACCAAGATCGAGGACCGCCGTTCAAAAGAGATGACCGCAACTCCCTAAGGAGTGACAGGTACGAGGCAGCACTGGAGCGAGGCGAGAGCACCGTCGAAATGCGCGACGCAAGAGGTGAGATGCAGGTGTCTTGGGTGCTGGAAATCGACGGCGCAGCACCGGAAAGAGAAGCGACACTATCGTTGGCTGGAGAAGACCGCACCTCACGTTCCTCGTTACCCTCATCCTGACCGCTACGGCTTCCACCGCACTCGCCTGCGCACACGCAACTGCCGATGAAGGGGGAGGCCGTGTATTCTGCGTCTGGAACAGCACTGTCTAGCTGAGCACTACGCGGACACGAGCGCTCCACGGAGAACGTCGACACTTGCGGACTTATACTAGAAAAGCGAACGTGTCGCATGGAGGTGGTGACGCCACGAGCATTCTTGTCGAATTCAGCCAAGCCGGAGAAGAGGTTCTCATATGGAATGCACGGAGTGTCATTCACCGAAATGTCCTCTTCGAAGTTTTTCATGTGAATGGGGGTCAGCACTGGGGAGGTACAGTGCGTCGACACTGAGGAGGCAGCTCTGCGAAGACGGCAAAGCCGCTCTGCAAACTCGTGCGGAGCCATGGAAGATACCTTCACATCCGAATTGCGTTTCCCAGTAGCAGCAAGGGTTGCTGCATTCGCGCTCTGCAGTGCCGTCGCCACGAGGTGACGCTTCTCGCCTGTCAGAGGGAGTGCAACGCTCTCTGGTGTTCCCACATCTCTGAGCGGAGAAACAGGTGGGCTCTCCCTTATGCGCAGTTGGGGAGCCCGACCTAGCCAGTTGCGACTTCGTACCTGCAAGGATCTTTTGCGCTGCTCCTTTCTCCGTTCGTACAACTGCAGCAGCTCGTTTTCCTTTGCTTCAATCTGGTGTTGCAACTCTCTCTCTGGGGAAGTGCATCTCGCTTCTGATCTGGACTTCACGGCGCCACTGAGCATTTCATGCCAAATCAAAAAAAAAAAAATCAGGCCGTGCATCCATAGAATGTGTATTGCGGAGTCGAAAGTTGGATGCTACGTTTGAATCACACCAACTGATGTCTGTAACGTAATTAACAAGAATAGAAAAAAAAAGGAGGAATGTGGAGATTCAAAAGGAAGCAACGGGAGATCACGCAACACAAGCAACGAAAGACTTGCACCTCACTCTCACTGTTTTCCCCCCTCTCTAATAGGGGGGAAAGAAGAAGCCGTCGACGTGCCACCGTCCGACATGTGATGGATACTGCAGAGGTGGCCGTCACATGTACGTTGCGCGAATGTCAGGGGACCTGATGAGGACGAGACCTATACCTCCCCCGCCCCTACTTCAGTACCTCCATCACAACTTTTATTCCAACTTACCCGCGAGTATAATATATATGTTTGTGTGTGTGTGTGTGTGTGTGCATTTCGGAACAACACTTGGACAACTCACAGACACTACGAGAGTCCAAAGAACAAGAAGGAGAAAACTATAGTTTTTTTTTCTTTTCTACATTGTTGAAAGAGGGATCGAGAGGGACAGGCAAGTTGATGGCAGATCTTCTCCTTTGTTTTCATAAAGCAGTGTTGCGAGAGAGCAGGTCGCGACGCTGCAGCTGTTGCTGCCTCTCCAAAACTCGCAAGGCTGCACCGTACAGATAGCTGTTGTAGGCTGCCTTTTGGCTCGCGGAGAGATAGCGTTGACTCGCCTTGTTCGGCAGCACATCTGCTGAGCTCCCGCTGTTCGTCGTCAACGACTTGGTGGGTGTAGTGGAGAGAGCAGGAGAGGTGGACGCTACGGTATCTATGGAGCCATCGGACATGTAGACGCTTGTTTTGGTCGAGACGGGCAGCGGTGTTGTGTCCCGCAGCTGTGCGCACTCTTCTTCAACAGGGACAGCAGGTGTACCTCGACCATTTCGGCCCCCACCACTCAGCAGAAGTTGCTGCGACCCTACTTTAGCCTCCCCACTCGTCTCCGTGGTCGCCACAGGCACAGCACCGGGCAACCGGCAAGGCCGCGTTGAAAACCGCTGCGATCCGCGTTCTTGGAAGACCGCGGAAACGGAAGACGAGGATGGATGGTCATCCTGCGCCGTTGTGGTGCCTCCACTTAGACGGGGGTCTGCCTTCACGACAGCCGCGGCAGAGCTGACGTTGGTACCGCTGCCGCTCTGGTTGCCTGGCTGTCGTTCCTTCCGCACAAAATCGGTCACAAGCGGCGTGTTGCCACCACGCAGAGGAGTCCCGGCCACCTGCAGGCTGCCATGCAGCGGAGAGGACGTCCGCGAGTGACGTGGTGAACCGTCGTCGCGGCTGTATAGCACACGTCGAGGCAGCAAACGCAGCTGCGCTTCCAGCTGCTCCCGCTCCCACGTGTCCAATGGACTCCCGAGGTTGCGCATGGTCATCAAGGACGACATCTTGGCATCGCTCATATCTGCTGAAACCGCTGCCGAGTAGGTGCGCTCGAGGTAGGCACGAACGACCGGATCAGCTGCGACGGTGTCAGCAAAGTGCCACGCCTCCGTCACACCGTCCGTAGCTTGTGAGTCGTCGTAGCGTACAAGAAGGTGATGTCGGCCCTCTGCATCGATGCGTTCTCCTAGTACAACCTGAATGCACCCCACCGTAGCTGCAGTGACAGATGCATCGGAAGACTCCCTGCGCTCCTCCTTAAGTGCGCGTGGGGCGAGACTGCTCCACCTACTGCTCTCAACGTCCTCCGTGATGTCATCCCGATCGACGTCGCTGTAGTCGCCCGCAGTGCCGGCAGCAGTTTCGGCGTAAAGATAAAAAAAAGACTCCAGCTCATCTTTCTCGATCTGTACGCGGTGTGCTGTCTCCTGTGCTATCATCAGCTGTGACTGAGTCTGCCACGCCAGTGCAAGAGCCAAAGAGTCGCTCCTTCGCTCTGCTGAACGTGCGGAGGGCCTCACCGGCTCCTCCACCGCTGCCGTGGGGAACGGCACTGACTCCTCCAGCTGAACTGCCGTTTGCCCTCGCGGTGGTGCACGCGGCACAGATACCGTGACAGCTGCACACGACGTCTCCTGCCCACCACGTGTGCGCAACTGCTGCAGCTCAGCTGGGGAACACAGAAGTGTAACAGCGCTACCGCCCGCTGCAGGAAGCTGTCGACGCCCGTCGAAGCTCGCGAGGCTCTTGTTGTTGTGTTGGCCAACGCACGCTTCGCACTCCAAAAACCACTCCCACACCCGGTCCAGCTGGCGCGCTTTCAGTACCTCGTGCACCGTTATCCGCTCGTCGTCATTCCCACCACCGTCACCGCCTCCCGGTGGTGCAAGCAACGCTCCGTGGCTGATCAGCAGGTAGCCCACGCTCATTACATTGGGGGAAAGCGCCGCCGCAAGCAGCAGCGGTGTTGCCCCGTGAGCGTTGGTGGCGTCGACTGCCAAGCCGCGCTGCAGCAACGCGAATGCGGCAGAGAAATTTCCCAGTGCCGCTGCCCAGTGCAGCAGCGTATTACCGGAAGCGTCGCGGGCATGCACGTCATCACAAACGTCGAGGTAGCGCTTAAATGGCTCCTCCAGCGGCGAGAGGAGAAGCTGGATCGCGTGACGCAGTGAGCCCTCGGAGTTCATAGGGCGTGCAGAGGTGCAAGCATATCGCGTTGTTGCCGTTGATAGGGAAAAGTCTCACAGTGGCTGGGACCCGCAAAAAAAGAGCAACAGAAAACAGCAGAAAAAAAAAGAGTAAAAGAGTCCGCCCCCGGCGCGCGAGAAAACCGGGATGAATGTGTAGCGAACCGATACGCAAGAGCAGAAAGCGCATCGCACCACCGAGCATCAAGAAGGGAAAGAGAGAGAGGGAGAGCAGAGCATGATCCTCGACACCACGAGGCATGAAGACGTACAAGTCACATCGACATGTGTACAAGTTCACACGGATGCTCAAAATACGATGCAACAGCTTCGTTATATCATGCTCTTTCTTACACTTGTTGGTTCGGCTATTGTTTTTCGTGGTCCCTGTTTTTTTGGCTTATTGCCGAACGCACGCGAAGCAGTGTTACCGTGTCAGTCGTGTAAAAGATGCGACGGCACGGCAACACAGATGTGCGTCCTCCAACAAACACGAAGCAGAGAAAAAAAAAAACACGAACAGCACGCCAGACCTGGAAAGAAATCTGATACCACCTTCCACTGAGATCACCCTTCACGCTGGGGTGAACATGATCAAGACACATACGATCACAACGGCACAGGGAAATACAATGGACATCAACAAGGGCAGTCCACCCACATACGCGTACATGGCAGCGTAGCTGACCGACACGAGAGAGGGCCAACAGTGTTGAAGCAGACGCGTTGTCGGTGACCGGGTAAAGCCTGTCGAAGCCCGTCGGCTCATTCCTACTACGTTGTCTGGTGGGCAGCCGTCGTCATGCAAACGATGTGCCTCCTCTTCCGCAAGGGCTTCAGGGCTGTCCACCCACGCGTCATCGCCGGGTGCATCAGTGGGATGAAGGGACGTGGCAAAGTCTGTGGCGCTTCTCTTTAAGTTTGGTGCCGCTGACGCGCCGCATTCCTTCAACGTCACACGCGGGATCTCTGTGCTAGAAGCGGCAGCGTCATCCGCCTCATCACGGGAGCCGCGTGCGTCATCCTCAAAGTGTGTAGCAGAGGATGGAGTATGGGCACAAAACACATGGCGCAGCACGGAGTACAAGCTGAAGAGCTGCACCACTGCCACCGCCGTAATGGCAAGCGCCTCCAGGCTCATTTGGTGGTAGAGCTCCACCTCCGTCTGTGAAGGCAGGCGACTCGTGTTCAGCGCAGCGTACTCCGGGTACTGCTGAAACGGCAGCACTCCGGTTAACGGCAGCTGCCACGTATCGCAGGCATCGGAAGTTGACGCTGCTACCGCTCCATCGCCTGTCGAACGGGTTACGATTGACGGGGAGAGGGACGAGCCACAGAGCAGGTACAGTCGGACCCAGTTCACCCACTCTGTCCACAGTCCATCCCAAAGCAACGAAACACCCAGGGGGAGCATCTGGTGACGGGCTAGCATGTACGGTGTGAGATGGAGATAGCAGCATGTGCGGTGAATCGCGTCGTACAATGGAAGAGCCCAGACTGCGGCCAGCAACCGCCACATGAACGCCGCGTACGCTGAGCCCTCCACTACGACAATCTTAGGTCGCACGGCCCCGCTGCTCGACTCTGCCCTCTCGCGCAGCTGCTGTGTCGCCGCAGGCCGTACGACAAGAAACAACGCGGCTACGCAGAAGGACACAAAGAGCCACAGCGCTGTCGCGGCCATGGACGGTGGTGCGCCGGCGTCGTCGATGTGCAGACTCCACTCCACGTTGAAAAGGTGATTTGCATACCCAGACGTGTTCATTTGCTCGGGGAGTTGGCGTGTGCACGTTGAAGTGTGTGTGTGTGTGCGTCTATGAAAAGTAGTTGTATGAGCGTGAGAGTTCCTGATTCCGCAGACGTTTCTTGTGCACGTTGTAAGTGCCGGTTTCAAAAAGAGGACACGGGAAACGAGAATGAGGAAAAAAAATCGATAAAGGAAAAAAAGGAACGAGAAGAAGAAGAGCAGAGAGGGAAGCTACAGACTCTCGGAAGACGATGTGCAAAATGACACCCGCAGCTGCGCTCTGACGCGCAAATCAACAGAAAAGATGGTTACTGCTGAAAGTGCAGCAGTACACATCTCGCATTGAAGTGAAAGTCGGGCTCACCCGCCAGTGCGATCGCCTCAAGGAAAGCCACCGCGTGTGCACGGTCGTCGACCGTCGTCATACAGCAGCTTGTCCTCCTTTAAAAGGATGTGCACCCCGCCCCCCGCAAAAAAAAAAGACTGCCGCTCCTTGTAGCTCAACGGCCCCGGACGCAAAAGGTGACGCATCACAACCGATCGCCCCATCTCACTCTTTTCCCCTGTCATGAAACCCGTTTCACACCGTCTTTTTTGGGGGGAGGGGGGTGTTTCATACGCTGTCGGGGAAACACAGGTACGCACACACACACACGAACACACACAGCCTTCCCCCCGCCCCCCAAACACACAGACAAAAAAAAAGAAAAGACGTGATACGGCGGCGAAACGAAAGGGGGGATACAAAAATAATTAAAAAAACGAAGATGCCACACATGGCATCGTTACGCACGGGTAGAAGATGAGGAAAGGGTAGGGGGGGGGGAAGATGACCAAGTGAGGCTGTGTACTCTGTGTTCAACGTTAGTGATGTGTAAAGAGGGCGCGCTTCGCAAAAGAAAAAAAAAGTCAGGACTACACTCGTCTATTCTCTGGTGATGCTCCCCTCTCCGTTTCCCCTCCTGCCGTCACGTGAGCCCGTCCGCACACATCCACGTATACATACACACACGCACATGTGGAAGACGGAGAGAAAGAGTGAGGTGGAAATAGTGAGCGAAGACCTTCCGCAATAAGTCTTGCGTGAAGGCATTCACCAGTAACCCCCCCCCACCCACACACACACATACGGGGGAGCTAGAGGAGATCTCTTTGCAGTGAATGTGTGTGCCTCTACCCCAGGCTGTTGACTCCACAAAAACACATTAGCCTGTGGCCAGTCGTAAAGGTGGCATTCCCTGCACCGCTCAAAAAAAAAGACAGGAGCGGTTTTTAAACACAGATAAGAGAGATTAGAAAAGGGTAAACAAAAAAAGGGCGCAGAACGGTTCTACAAACCCACGTACATCCCCGCAGTGCACGGAGAACATGGTGGGCCAACTCGGACGGCGACCGCTTCAACGAAAAAGCAAAAAGATGCTAAGATATGTCAACAATAAAAAGAGAGAAAACGAGCCTAAGGAAGAGCTAGAGAGAGCTCCACATACACACACACGCCCATGTCACTTGGGTGCCTTGGAGCGGAACACCGGTGTCGCGTTCATCGGCTTCCCTCCCACCGGCTGAATTGCGTGCGTCTGTGCAATGCTCTTCCCGTTAGTGAAGTTCTTGTGGTTATTCAACTTCTCCTGCTTGTTTGCCTGCGTCTTTGTCATACCCGTCTTCATGCCGCTGCTTCCTGATGTTGCATTGTCCACTGGTGCCTCCTTGGCCGACGGCTCGGATAATTGCTCGGCAGTCTGGTGGGCGTGGTGGCGGTGGCGATGAGTCTTCTTGCTGTTCTTCGCCAGGAAGTTGCCAAAGAGCGCAAGCAGCGTAATCATGTACCAAAACAGCGCCTGCAGCAGTGGTGCACTGTACTTCAGCTGCGCACGTGGCACCCACACAAGGTCGTACGCGGACTGCACACAGTTGAACGTGAACTGTGTCATCTGCCCCTTCGTGATGACAAACTTGAACTTGTTCAGCACATTGCGCACCGTGCCGGTCGGAAACAGCAGCGTCAGAAAATAGTATCCGTACATCACAACATGGATGCCGGAGTTCACCATGGCGCTGTAGTACGCCTCGCCGCCCGGCGCAGCCAACGAGGCAAGCCACCACATCGCAAAGATCGTCGCGTGGTGGTACACGTGAAGGAAGCTGACTTGGTGGTAGTTCTGCTTCAGGAGCATGATCAGTGTGTCAACCCACTCCACCACCTTCGACACGTAGAAGAGCCAGATCAGCTTTGCGACGCGCCACTCCGCACGCGAGGTGCCGGCGGCGTTGTTCCACAGCGAGTACCCGGCGGCACGAGCGCTCACCAGAAGACCCACGCTCATGTACAGTGACAGGAAATGAAGGCCGAGGTTGTGGACGAGGCCCATGGTACGGCAGGAAAACTTGCCGAGGAAGCGGCCGAACACTCGAAAAAGAACGATCATGGCGAAGTAGCCAAGGATGGAGGCGATGACGTGCCACGGGTTCAGGTAGGGCAGACGGCTCGCGAAGGGATGCTGGTGGTTGCGCATCCACTTCTGCACGTACGCGTGCGGCTCCGGAAAGCGAACCTTGACAACCGCCTCAAACGAATCCCCCAGAGAGCCCACGCAGGCGTAAGTCCAGGCGGCAGATGTTTCCAGCACCCAGTCAGGCAGCTCGATCGCCGCTGCGATTTGCTCCGCCGTGGCAGCCGAAAGCATCTCCCGTCACTTTTCTTTTTCTGACTTGCTGATACAGTGGCTGGCACCACACACACACAACAAAAAAAAAACGATACTACAAAGGCGACTGTGTCTGAACCGTGCTAACAGTGATCGCGGGATGGGTACGAAACAGAGAGCACAGAAGAAGGCACACTTGGAAACAATCACACAGCGACAGCGAAAAAGAGCGACACCGGTCTGCTACACACTCCTAGCACTAGCGATTCCGTAAAAGCCCAACACAAGCGTAAGGAAAAGTGCACTGTAAACCCACAAAGATGAACACAGCCACGACTAAACCGATGATTGAAACGCGACTGAATTATAAGATAAGATGAAGACTATTATTTCCTTGAAACAGCTTAGAGTAATGGCTTCTTTTTTTAAAGGTAGAAACGAGTCGAGTTGTTACAGTAGATTGTGTGAAGAAGTAATGCTGGGAGAAATTTGTGAACAAACAACAAAGCAGAAACAAAAAGTCGTATTTTAATAATGGGATCGAAGTGGATTACTGCGTTGTTGTCAGTGCCCTGTTTTTCTATTCTCTTTGGAGGGGTGGGGGAAAGAGAGGCAGATGACTGAACTGTGTGTTACAAGTAGATATCAGAGGCAAGAAAAACAAAAAAAAAACTACAGTATCTACAAACAACAAAAAAGGCCCTGTGCTGATGTTACGCCTAAAATGATGATGCACTGGAACAGCGAAGGGAGGACGAAGATACGGGTAGCGACACTAACATCTGAACCCAGGTGAGAAGAGTTGGTATACACATTTTTGGAAAGCAGGGATGAAACGCGTGAGAATGGAAGAGGAAGAAAGAGAGCGCTCTTGAAAGAAAGTCAACGAACCTGTGGAGGGCCCCTCAAGCTACAAGATGGCGCGTCCTCACCATCAAGCCCACCAGTGGATCAAGCGCCCGGCTGAAGACACACCCGACGACCGGCGATTCTGTAAACAACGCCACGGTCAACCTCACTCCAACATCCAAGTTGTTGAGGAGTGGCTGTAAGGAAGAGAGCAACTCCACGCCTCACGTAGTACCGGATGCCGTACAGTTCCTGATACGTTGGCAGCGTATATTCATGTACCCGTATAAGCGCGTTTCGCTTCTTTTTCTCTCCTGCGCATGTTGTGCGTTTGTGTGTGTGTGTTCTTTTGTTTTGAGGACGGATGGACCTGCGATAAGTAACTGGACAAAAGGGAGGTGCTACAAAATAAAAACAAAAACGATAAGATTAGAGAAAGAGGAAGAGTGTGTGCGGCTGTTGTGAGTCTCCCCAAAAGAAAAAAAAAGATCGTAAAAGCACAATGACAGAGGTCAACCTGCTGCTGCACTACACCAAGGAGAACAAAGAAATCTCCCCTTCACTTTTCCCTGCCCCAAGACCCGTTGAAGTGATCTCACGTACTCAATTAACTACAAAGCAAAGAGTATAAATGCAGAGTTTTAGCAAAACGGTCAACAAGCAAAAGCAACGGTGTCCTCGCCGAATAACAGTGCACTGCCGTTGCTGCCCCATCCATGTTGATATTCCATTCGTGAATTTTGTTTATTTACGCTTCCGACAAGCACTTGGGGTGGGGGAATAAAAACGTCACGAAAACACAATAAAACAAAAAGTCGCAAATGCGGAGCAGCGCTCACGTGTTTTCAGCAATAATCTCACTCCTTCTTATCTACCTCAAGTGTGATAAGTGGTGCGAGTTGCACCGCGAAAAACTCCCTTAACTTGGCGTCATCGCAGTGGGTTGTTGCCAAATTGTTGTCCGTGATAAGCAACGGAGGAAAGCTGGGGATCTGCTTCTTTAGCCACAACAACTTTTTTGGCGAGAGAGAGCTAGGGGCGAAGGTGCCAACACACTTCCACATGTGGTCCTTGATGGTGTGATGTGGTAGGGGTGATGTGCCGTCCTCCGCCTCTTCTGCCGCTTTGCCGTTGGTGTCGGTTGCCTTGGACGATGGACTCGCAACGCCTTTCCGCTCCGCCTCACTCACGTCGTTGATGGAGGCGTTGGCGCACGACTTGCTGAAGGTGACGTGGGTGAGGAGAAATGTCTCTAGCCGTTTCGTGTCGGAGTTGGTGCCGGGGTCGAGTAGCGGGCACGTCTCCTGCAGCGCGCTCAGGAAAGGCTCCGATGAATGGCACTCCGGCGGCTGGGCCAGCTGCACCTTGCACTTCACGGTCTGTAGTTGCGATGCCAAGTCCAAGTCGATCCACTCCAACACCAGCTGGTGGATCTCTGCCGCTGTGGCGGTCGACTTGGGCAGCTGATGAATGAAGAAGGAAACGTAGCCGAACTTTGTCTCGAGCGGCTCCTTATACACGTGCAGCTGGTGCGGCACCACCCGGCATCCAGCTAGGGTGAGCTTCTTCACGACGTCGGAATCATGCTGAGGAACGACGTGCGGGGCGATGTCGGCCACCGGCGTGTGAAGGGGAATGTCAGAGAGCACGCAGTGATAGTAATGAGAGCACAGACTCTTGTCGAGATCCAGCGAGTGCTGCGAAGCGGACATGACGGAGCACCAAGACGTAGGGGGTTTTCCCTGAACAGTGAAAACAAAAGGCCTCTTATGCGACTCAAAAAGCCCCAGCACACACACACATAAAGAAAAAAAAATGGTAATCGACGGTTGCGTTAGAGCTGTCGAAGAAGACGAAGACCTCTCTTTGCCACAAGCAAGATCACACCGCCCCTATTAATTGTGTTTCGCAGGGAACTTTGACGTGTTCTCTCGTTGATGAGCAATGCCGAGTAGTTGGAGGTTGGTGTTGTTTGATGGCTCTCGTCTTTCACAGAGATCACACTCTCGTGCGTAGAGAAGAGAAACGATCAACGGAAAGCAAAAAAAGAGAATAATGACTTGACGATAAAGCAGCTCAGTTTTTTTTTTTTTTCGTGTGTGTGGAGTTACTCCGGTTTAAAATGACGAGGACACGAACGAAGGAATTTGACAGGGGAAAGAATCACAAAACGGACCGCTGCAGAAAAATGCACAACCGGAGAAACAAGACGGGAGGGAAGAGAAAGAGGGAGAACGGAAAGGAAAGGTACCAACATGCCGTTGTTAAGTCCTCATCGCGAGAGCCCCGAGTAAAGCCAGCAAAAAAAAAATCAGAGATCGGTAGGATGTCCTGCAGGTCAGTAGGGAGCGAAAAAAAAAAGAGGCACGAATCGAGGAGCAACCGTTGATGCATATTGAATCTCAGGAGTCACCGTGCAGGCGCAACAGGTCCAAACCCAACTTCACCAAAAGAAGACAAACAGTAGTGCCATCACTGTCTCCCCCTGTTTTTTTTTCTTAGCAGCCAATGAATGAGTGTCAAGTTGGAAGTACCGCCACAAGAATTATTCGAGAGTATGTTGTCACTTATTCTTTGTCTGTCGTTCATTTTGGTGGAAAGAAGACAAAAACAGTAACGCGAAAACCCCGCAACCACGTTACCTAACGCCGCCATCTGACTTCGTGTTACGCTGCCAGGGAATTAAGGAGGAAAAAGCCGAAAGAACGCCAGACAGTTCTTCTCAGGCTAATAGCACACGCGCACACACACAGACAGGAAAATAGTAACCATAATAATGAGAGACGGTGACGAGGAGTTTCACCTGCGAGACTACCAAAGGAACAGGTCAAAATAGCAGTCCCCAATAGAATCAAATTTAAAAAGCCACCCACCAACACACACGCCCACAGTGGCTTTTTTCTTACTCCCAGCGATTCGTCTTTGGTCTCGATGCACTCCAGGCGTTCACAACGTTGAGCGTGCTCTGCAAGGAGTGTACGTCACCGCCATTGCGTCGCAGTTCATCGTACAGGCGCAGCAGCACCTCCGACGACTCCCGCGTCCGCCCTGCACCGCTGCCGCTGCCAGTCATCACCTCCACCCCGTGCAACACCTGCGGCGGGTGCCGGTGTGCCTCTGTCAAGAGCACCTCGTACAACCTTGTGGTGCCACGCACCCGACCCGAGACCATTTCCTCGTAAAGAGCCCACATAACATCCCACTGGTGCACGTAGCGCGCACGTTGGATAAGCAACTCGTACGTTTTGCCATTGGGCAGCGTCGTCCACAGCGGGGCGAGAATAACAGCAGAGACAGCCGGCATCGGAGGCCGTGGTCCCGGGTAGACAGCGTCTTCAACGCCAGCAGAAGCATCGGTATCAGCAACAGCAGGCTCGGGTACAGGTGAAGCAACAGTGCCACTGTCCCGCACCGGTGTCACCTCCGGCCACTCCGTCTCCGACACCACCGCGTTGCCGCGGAACTGCACCAGTGCCTGATCGAAATCCTTCCAGTGCGATTTGGCACGAAGGAGATAGAGAAGTTCGTTATACACGTCCGCGTTACGTCGCGCCTTTGGGCACTCGAAGAACCACCGCAGTGCCGTCTCCACACGTTCCTGCTTGTACGCCTCGTACTGCGCTTTGGTGTCGATGCTCGCAGCGCCCGTCCCCACCGCAGCGGCGACAGAAGAGGCATCCTCGACGGGGTGCGACGAGGTGGGGGACCCGATGGCCTGGTGCGACGCCAACTCCTCCGCTGTGTGCCCCTCCAGCACGTACTGCGGGTTGTGAAGAGAAGCGATGAGGCTGGCAAAGGTCGACGACCCCCTCTCGAGGTGCAGCTTCGCCATCATCTGCAACACACGCTGCGTCGAAGCCATCGAGCGAGAGCGCCGCAGCAGTCCGTCAAAATCACCCACCGCGATGTCAGACTCCTCCGCATCGGCGGGCGCCGTGCATAGCGTCCCCACAGCGTCGACCTCTGCCTCTCCGTCCTCTCCTTCTTCTACACGCTGCAACGCCTCGGCAATGCGAATGTTCTCCGCTGTTCGCCTGTTCGAGCCGACGAGGTGCAGCTGCCGGGCCGCTGCTACCTGTTCCAGGTCCTTCACGAGCTGCCGACGCACCTCCCTTTCCCGCTCCACACGCTCGTCGTAGTTATCCGTGTTATCGAAGGCAGACGAAACCATCCGCGTGGTCGCCTGCTCCGCAACGCGTGAGGTGCGCCGCAGCAGTGCCATGAGCGCATTCACTGTCTTCTCTTCCATGTGGTACTCTGCAAACCCGATCTGCTGCATCACGGACCACACCTGCTGCACCTCCTCCACGCGACCCGCCTCCAGAAGACACTTCCACAGCAGGTAGTAGTGCTGCCCGTTCCAGCGTGTGATGCCGCGCAGGTTCTTTACGTTGACGCGATGCGTGGGTGAGCCCGGCCTGCTCTGTGCACTCGTGGGAGGGAGCGCCGCCAGCATCTTTCGCAGCGCCGCAAAGCACTCTGCCTGCCGCGCCGCGTCTGCCTGACCATTTGCAGTTGACGACGTCTGCACGGCACCTGTGGTTGCAGCCACACTACTACTACTAATACCGCTCCCGCCTCTTCCGGCGGGAATGAGCACCTGACGGCAGGATTGATTCACCGCGTTTGTAAAGAGGTGAAACGCCTTTGACCAATCCCTTTCCACCAGCGAATCCTTCAGCAAGTCGTGCAACGAGTAGCGCACATTGTTGTTGTTATTGCTGCCGTTGCGAGCGCTGCCGTTCGCGCTCTCCTTCCGTAACTGTCGCGAGTTACCGCTCGCACGTGCAGTACCCGCACTGCCACTGCCTGACGCTGGCTGAGTGGTGTTGCAATACGCAGCGGCAGCCGCCGCAGCAGCGCCGCCACCGAAGCTGGTGTTCAAGGACGTCTGTGGAACGGGCGACAACGACGACGGTGGTGGACTGGAGAGTTGCGACAAGCTCTGTTCACTCTGCCGCTCCAGCTTCGCCTCCAACTCTTGGTCTTGTTGCGAGGTCAGCGGCGCCGCAGCCCCCACGCCACGCTCACGTGCAATGGCAGCGTGGGTCGCCTTCGCAACGGCGTCGAAGTCCATGGTGGCGAAGTTCAGGCCGAGCTCGAGCGACGCCGGTGACGTGCGCGATGAGGCGGACGAGGCCGCCGCAGCCGTGACGGTGGCGGTTGCATTTCCTGCCGACGACGACACCGGTGGTGTGGCAGGCTGCTGTGAGGCACCTCCGCTGCTGCAAAGGCGGTAGATGTGCGTGCACGCAGGTGATCCAGCCGGCAGCACCTGCAATAGGCGAGTAAAGGATGTCAGCGCTGGCATCTTTGATGAAGCTCTGCAGGTTGCCCACACCCCAGTAAGAGTAATAACCTAAAGGGTAGAAAAAAAAAAAAGAGCAAAGACAGAAAAATTCGACGCTGCCAACACGTTTCAACACCACTGCAGACAGGAATTTGGGTGCACGAGAAGGAGAGGAATGAAGGGATACAGCAACAGGAAACGTCACCTGCCGTATCATCGTTTTACACGTCAATTAACACTCCATGAACAGTCCACCACATGTGTGCGTGCTGAAAGGGGAAACTGTATGCAGACGTCTTTGTCGGCAACAGGCGAGTAGCCAGTGACAGCTGACGTCACATCCTCTACGCAAAGCGTGTAAAAAAAAAAAAGAGGTTGCACGACACCTACGAGCAGTGGAGAAACACAGATAAACCCTTTTCCCATCCTTCAGAGAAATACCAGGCACACAGAGACCGGCACCGCACGTTTTTCTTTTTTTGTTTAAGTAATTCGAGAGAGCAACGCCGTGTCACTCCCTTCCCCTCTTCGTTCTTTTTTTGTATGATCAGCGGTCACTATTTTCTTCTCTTTTTTCTTTTCGCTGTTGCGCTTTCGTGACCCCAAAATAGTGTATAAGAAAGAAAAATCATCTGTATAAATCTAAATAAAAAACCCTAATAATATGGTAGCAAAAGACCAGCAAGCAAGGCGTCACAATTGCACACGCGGGGTTGCGGGAAGGAAGATCGCAGCCAACGCCCGGTGGGGGTTAGAAGGAGAGCTCTTGTGCTTTAAAAACTATCCCCCAAAAACAGCAACAACAGTATCCAGCATCGAAAGATGCATCTCTATCCCTCTGATGAGCTCGTCATTCCTCATCAGTGACAACCACAATTGAATCTAATGGGAAAAAAAGAGCATTAAAAAAAAGAGCTAATAAAAAAAGAGATACGGCATTCTCTGGAGGTAGCACGCGCAAGCGGTGATCATCAGTGCGGACGGTGAAGGCTACAATACAAACACACACATACACGAAGAAATATCACAATCAACAACAAAAAGGCCTCGCACACCTTGCAACTCTAACTCAGCGTTCTATCAGAGTGATTTGTACGGCTGGCACCAAGCGTCGTCATTGTGTCAAATCATCTGCCAGCCTCCTCTTCTCTGTAACCTCCTGCAAAACAAATCAATCAAAGAAGCAAAAACGTTAATGGAGGAATACAAACCAGCTTGTCTTAGCGTTTCTTGGAAGAGTGGGGGTGGTGCTTCACCGTGCGCAGCGATTTTGCCGTCACAAACTTGCGAGCAACTTTCCCTCCACGATGGGTACGCGCCTTCTTCGCCGCCTTCGCGCGTGGCGTCGGTGCTGGTGAGGAAGACGGTTTAGTCGTCGCTAGACTGCAGCGCTTCGGTGAAGGCACCGATGCCCTCTTCGCCTTCTTTGCCTTCTTTGGCTTAACAGAGGCAGTGGTGCTACCATCACTGCCCTTCTGAGGGCTGCTTTGCTCCTTGTTCGTGGTTGTTGCGGGTTGAAAGAGGGCCTGCTGGAGTTCCGCAGACAGCTGTGTCGACACCTTCAGCCCAGCTGGGGTGCTTTCGTTGAGGGAAGGCGACATGGGCGATAGCAGCACATCTGCCAAACCGTCTGAGGACAGCGAGGAAGGAGTGGCAGTCGAAGAAGCAGTTGCCTGGCTGCGGCGTGGGGAAACCGCGGTGGTACGTGTAGCTTTCGATGCAGACAACGTTGCACATCCCTCTCCCCCTCCCTCTTTCTTCCGCTTCTCTTCCTTCAGATCTTTGTTGATAGTCTTCTGCATCCGACGGCCCGCCGCCGCACGCGTCTTCTTCGCGCTGGATCGGGCAATGCCCTCGAGGTACTGGATGTAGTAGTCGTCTGTGTGGCGCACCCGCCGCACTCGCTGCGACACACGCTGAGAGATGGTGGACGTCTGTGCAGTGACGGAGTCATCCTCGGAGAGTCCGCTCAGTCGACTCGCCGGTGATCCCGTGGAGAGCCGTCTGTTGGATGCACTTACCTCTGCGTCATCGTCGTCAACAACGTCCGCTGGCTCGCCGATGCGTGCCACCTCCGCCGCCACATCCGCTGGGAGCATCGCCAGCAACTCCTCAGCCTGACTCCGCCGTCCTCGTGTAGAGCTGTGCGGGGTCTGCGACACGTGCGAGCTAGGGGTGTGCATCAGCAGGTCTGACGACTTGCCTCCGCTAGAGATGCCGTCGTCCATTGTGAGCGCCACACTGGCAGGCGTCATCACGGCAGCGGTGGTGCGCTGCGTCGTTGTGGGTCGTGCAGGTGGCGTGCGAGCACTGCGGCTGCGCTTACGAAGTGCTGGGGAAGACGAAAGCGGCAGCGGCTGGTGCTGCTGCTCCGCCTGCTCGTCTTCATCGCTGCCGACGGTGTTCTCTGCGTTGCCCGTAGAATGTGTCATGTACACGACCGCCCCATTCTGTGGAGATACTGTGATGGTGTGGGGCCGTAGCGGCTCTACAAGGTCCATCCAGTCGTTCTTGGGGTCGAAGAGATCGTTGTCCTCCTCTTCATCCTTTCCCCCATTCCTGTGGTGGGATCGGTGAGGGACCGCTGGCTGAGGACTCAAGCGCACTCGCGGACGCGGTTCGACGTCTCTCTCATAATGTGCACAGCTGCCCGCGATTGACTCTGTGGATGGCTGCGCTGAAACTGCCGTCCCCCACGCCGGCGCGGGACTGTGAGAGTGATGAACCTGAGGCTGGGACAGCGGTTGCTTCCGCAACAACAATACCTGTGACCGCAGCGAGACCGGGCGTGGCAGAGGCGACTCCCCGCTCTCCCCGCCCCCCCTCTGCAAAGGAATATCCTGACGCCGCGGGTGGCTGTCGCGCTTGCCCGCTGTTCCCTGTAGATGCCGCGGCGGCGGTGTGGGTGTGCGAGGCACCTGAACCGGGCTGATCGTCGCTGGTGGCATAACTGGAACAGGTTCGTGCGGGTGCTGAATGAGGGCCTGGTGCGCATAGGTCGGCTGCACCAGCAGCAGACTGCTGCGGCGACCCTTTTCCGCCTCGTTGACCGGCATCGGCGCGTCATCGTCGGCGTTGGAGAGCTCCTTCGGCGGCGTCTGTGGCGGCACGGAGGAGCTAGATTCGCCAGCGCAAATGGGTGGGGGGGTGCGGGTGCGGCTACGGCCCTGCGAGATCTCAGCGACCTCGCGCTGCAGTTCGAAAAACTGCGCCGGCACGCGCGCAACGCTGCCTGTTGCGTCCACTGACGCTGCTGCGCTTACCATTGTTGTAGTCGCCACCGTCGTGGTCCGCTCCAGCCCTACAGTCTCCACTGTAGGAGCACTTGGTGTGACGGGCCCACTGAAGCAGTCAAAGAACACCGCAGACTGCATTACCACATCCGACGCCGTCGGCGACGCTGCCATCGGTAGTAATGGCAGCGTGGAGGAAACGACAGTGTGTGGGGAGGTCGGTGCATCACGCTCCACCGCAGCACCGCCGCCGCTCGTGTCACGGGACGGCGGCGGCTGGTCAGCCTCTCGCTCCCCACGCACAGAGCGGGACTTGCAGCGCTGATCGTGCTCTAAGGTGGCCAGGCTCACGTCTACACCCTCCGCCGTCACCGCGGGCGAGGCAGAGGAGTTGAGGGTGGCTTCGCCGACGGTGGAGTTGCCCTCCCCCCACGGCCGTCGTGGTGCCTGCGCGTCCGAGCGCGTCTGCTGGTGCATGTCGCGCACCAATTTCTGTATGCTATCCTTCACATTCTGCGGCGTCAGCGTGGGAGAGTGGAAAGAGCTTGAGTAAGGGGAACCGCTCGTGAAGCTACCGCTATCTTGTTGCGTTGCCTCGTCGGACGTTTTCAACACTGTCAGCGCAGCAGATCGCGTGCGTTTCTCCGCAGAAGCCTGCAGGCTCGCAATGACGTGCTCAGGCGTCGGCGTAGGCGAAGGGGTACGAAGCGCCTCCCGTGGGCCAGACGACCCGTGGTGGTGGTGCTCAGCAGAAGCCTCATTCGACTCCCCCTCCGGCATCTCATCGCCTTCGTCATCTTCCGTGTCCCGCTCTGCGGGTCTCTCACGCGCGTTCACTTTGCTGATGGAGACGTCCAGGCTGTCGAGCAGGTGGTGTGTCGACGGCTGCGGAGAGGCACTCGTGCCTGCCGCCAACCCCGCCAAACGCGACACCTGCCTCGCTTCGGCTCCGTCACTCCCGTCCGTTCGACTGTGGTGGGACAGCGACGACACCTGCCGTTCACTCGGCGTAGGCCGCCCGCAACGACGCTTCTCGGCTGAGGCCAGTACACTCTGCCCGTACTGCCGCTCCGTCGGCACTGGCGACGGCGTGCGGGCAGACGCCCACTTAGCTACCAGCGCCTCCTCCTTCACCTGTGTCGGGTGGTGCGGGGCAGCCGCGGTGGGGGAGCGGAGTTCAAGATTGCGCTCCTCCTCCTCGTTGGAGAAGCGATTGGTGGTCCCTTCCTTTCGGTCGTCTTCGTCTTCGCGCTCCCTCGCTCGCCGCTGTTCCTCCTGAGTGCCCGCCAGGATGCTCGTGATGATGTGCTCCGTCGTCGGCCACGGCGAGGCAGACGGCGCCGCCCTCGCCCGTGCCTCGCCGCCGGCGGGCTGGGACGAGAGCGACGCCGGTGTGGGCCGGTCGCAGCACATGTGGAGTGCCGAGTCGAACTCCGTCATGGGCGTGTCGGACAGCGGGACCGGCGTCGGTGGTGGCGATGCCGTCGTGGTGATGCGCTGACGAGAATTGTGCCAACGCTCTGGCGACGGGGTGGGCCGCTCGCAGCCGCACGGCCGGCGGTCCGCCGATACCTGCACACTCTGAATGAGGTCCTGAGCCGTGGGGGCCGGACTCACCTTCGTGCGACGCGTCGGGGACGGCGTCCGCAACTCAAGCGAGCGAGAAGCCGACGAGAAGTTCGCCATGCGCGACGTCGGCGTGGGGTCGTGCCGCTCCTCACTGCACACCTCCGCATGGTCGCGCGACATGGCCGGGGTCGCGGACGGTCCTCGTCGTTTGTCTGCAGACGTCTGAACGCTGGTGAAGATCTGGGATGGGGTGGGTACAGGTGATGCGGCGTCGCGTGCGTCATCCACGGTGGGCGAGACTGCGGTGGTGTTGGCCTCCTTGCCTTCCTCATCACCGCTGTCGTGCTTCGACCTTTCCGTGGCAGCGTGTGCGTCGCTGTGTGGTCCACCCACCGCACTTGCATTGCGCGAATCGTCGGCGTTCGTGACGTCGGAGGAGCTTGTCTGCACCGTCGTGGTTCGCACCATTGGGGTAAGGGAGGTGGACATGCGCGTGACCGGACGCGGTGTGCGGAACTCTCCCACGGCCGGACGACCTGGAGTGCTCTGCGCCTCCTCTTCTGCCTCCTTTTGCTCCTCCCCCTCCCTTTCGTTAAACCTCGTCCTGTTCTCCGACACAGTGGCCAGTGGGGTGGACGAGGTGTAGCGAGGGACGGGAAAGGTATGGGAGAAGCCAGTAATCCCTGTTGCATCTGAGCTCGTCGCCGTCTCCTCAGCCCCCCCTCCGCCGCACGTCACTCCGCTCGTCGTCGTGCCCTGCGGCAGAGTAAACAACGGCGGTGGTGGCAACGACTGCCGCTTCTCTGCCCGAGTCAGCTCCTCCTCAACCTCCTCGTCTGACCTTTCTTGACACACAGCTGCTTTGCTCGTGGACCTCTGCCTCGGCACGAGCACTTGCACCGGCACGTGTGCATTATGCCACATCGATGACGCTGTAGCTGGACTTCTGCTGCTGCTGCTGTGGTGATCGTGGTGCATGTTTTCGGCTGCCACTCCGTTCTCCTCTGCACGTGCTCGCTGCGGTGGCGGTGAGCGCGGCGACACCTTGCGCGGCGACGACGCGTCGCGCGACACCTTGCGCGAGACCGCACTCAGCTGATCTGCCGTGTTCACCTCCCGCGGGCAGGGCGAGGGAGGAACGCTGTGAGTCCCAGTCGCAGTGCGTGGTCGGTTCGCCGCCACAGGCGTCGGCGCAGCGCGAAACGTCATGGAGAAGCGCATCGGCGCACGCTCTGCGAGGGGCTCGTCGTCAGCGCGGCTCCAATTCAGCTCACGATGCACGTTGTCGCCACGCGGTGGGGTGGCAGTGTGGGAAGAGATGGAAGCTTGTGTTGGAGTCGGTACTGGTGACTTTCCGTGACGACTGTGGCTGCGCGGTGGATTGCTTGTACCGAAGCGCATCGCTGGGGGCTTGTTGCTCTCCCTCTCCAGCATCTCGCGCCGCTTCCGCAGCGCCTCCTGCTGGTGCAGCAGCTGCGATGTCGTCTGCTGCAGAAAGCGAGGGACCTTTTCGTCGGACGACATGGTGGTCGACACTGCAGTTAACAGTGGCACCAATAACAAAACACCGCGTTGCTCTCGTTTGTTGTCTGTTTTGTGTACAAAGCTAAGCGGAGCAGGTGATCACAAAGTAACTATATATATATATATATATATATATATATATGTATCACGTGAAAAAAAAAGTAGCTGTGCGAAGGTTAAACTCTATCAAATAAAATAGAAAAAAAGAATAAAGCAGAAAAAAAAACTCGGGCTCGCTGTGTACTGTCGGCGTCTTACCGTGCAGACTATAGCAGCAAAAAAACACACACGATCCGCGCAGTCTTTTTGATACCAGAAAACGTAAGGTGAGACAACGGGAAGAGAAGAGAACGTGGTGCGGAGGAAACCGACGTTGTGTTGTGACGGAAACAAGTCAGAGCGTTCTTCTTTCTCTCTTTCTCTCTTCGACCCTTTTCTCCCATCCGGCAGTCTTCAAGAGAGGGTGAGTCTCTGGCCGCACCACTCAGAGAACCGCGCCAGCATTCAGATTTGGACGCTTTCTTTTTTCTTAGGTTTTGCATTCCATTTCCTCTTTCGTTAGCGCGACTCTTATTGTCTCCCTTCTTGGTCCGCACTCCACTCGACAGACTACAGTTTACGCAGCCCATAAGTTCTGCTGTTCGTACGGCAGACGGGCAAACACCAGCAGCAGATGATGACAAATACACTTAAAGAGCAAAAGACAACAACAAAAACAAAAACTCACTGCACCACCCACACGTGCAGTCCCGTTGTCAAGCCTCTCCATAAGTTCTCCTAACTGCTGTCCCTTCAGAAAAATAAGGAAAAGGAAAGGGAAGAGGGACGGCTCATAAAATCTGCTTGGCAAGCTTGAGGAACTGCTCGTAGAAAACAAAGAGCAGCACTGATCGTGGCACGGTCTGGCACAGGGAGGCCACCATCCCACGATAGCAGGCAGTTACGCCGCCTCTCTGCCACACCGTCCTGGCGGATTGAGTGAAGGTCTCGTACCGCACCTCACCCACCCGCGCGCGGTGGTCCTGCAGTCGTGTCTTCACCACTAGAATCGGATGGCAGATCAGCGAGAGCACTACCTTCGTCAAGATCGAGCACACGCATACCTCCATCACCGACAACTCCCCTCGGCCAGTGATGCCGATGAGGATGGACTTCATCGTGTCGTACAGGGGAAGGTTGAATGCGTTGGGGATCGCCAGTAGTATTTGCGCTGACACCCCGCGCCACAGAGAGCGCAGTCCCGTTGTCTTGACAGTATAAACGAGACCGTGGCGAAACGTGCGGAAGTTGCGCGGCACCGTCGAAGTGCGTGCCGAGGCCTCTTCCAGCTGCATGCGTGTCTTCAGCAGCCAGATGGGGTTGCACACGACAGCCGACGTGCAGCTCGCGATGATGGAAAACCCAAAGCGCTGCAGCAGGTTTTGCCACATAGCATTCCAATACGCGGCAGAATTAACCTCCTCCGACCAAGATGGAAGGGGCACGGTTGACGCAGGTTGCTGCGCCGCCATCTGTCGTGCCTCGTACCACGCGCACTGGCAGCGGTAGCAGTACATATATACACCCCACGCACAGACAGTGCCCAGTACCGCGACGTGGCAGCCACGGAAGAAGGCTGGAATGCCACCCTCTTCACCGTAGATGAGCTTGAAGGGGTTGGCAACGCTGCGATACGTTTGCCCGTTGTGCTGGCGGGTTAGCGTGCCGTCCTGTGACATAAAGCGCATGCGCACCACATCGATTGGGTAGAGAAGAATGGTGCTCACTGCTCCACCCAGCTGCGAGGCAACGGTGTGCTGCAGCGAGGTTGCCTTCGCAGGAGTCACTTTCTTCTCCGACATGCTTTGGCAGACGCGATAAGTACCACTTGCGAGTAAATTGTCCTTTTTTTTAAGCGAGTACAATGCTGGTCGAGTGAAGGCAATTGGCAGGGCATAAGCATCAGCTACAACAACAGCAAAAGAAGATAGCGTTGCGTGCAGCGAGAAGGGGAACAGGGGGGGGGGAGCTGTACTTCGCTGCCTGAGAGGGGAGGGGGGGATAACAAAAGGAAAGCACGAAAGCTCGGAAAAGGGCAAAGAGAGATTTAGACAAAGACAGGGACGGCGCAGGAAGAGTCACGCCGCCGCCGACCCAACACTCTCATCAAAATAAAAAAGAAAACAACAACGATCGAAGACAGGTGACGCGGCATTTGCCGTTGGGAGCAAAAACGGCTCTTCGCCACTGGAGACTTAATAGGATCTTTCTCTCCATTGATGGGAGCTCCCTAAGACACGGTACCGCTGCTGTGCGCGTGTGTCTGTGACACAACTTGCAAAAACGATGGCCTCCTCGCAGTTTTTTTTTTTTCTTCTGTTCTGGAGAGCATGTGCGTGCCAACGTCTCCATGCAATGTGCTGCTTCTCAAGTAAGAACGTTTTTCATTAAACGCGTTAACACAAGTAGTAAAAAGTGGGTAGAGTATGAAGTGTGGAATAAGACTGTGAGAAATAGAAACGTGCCACCAGTATGAACCGAAACCTAAACAGCAGCAGCGGCACCACACCATCGACCTCACGAGCTGTCTTGTTACGGTGCCGCCCGATCTGCGTCAGCCTCCGTCAACGCGTCCGGTTGCACATCACGGAAAGCGTCTTTTCGTAGATGCAGTAATGCAGCAGGGATCGCGGGAGGGAATGTACAAGAGCTGTCGTGAAGCCGCGGTACATCCCTCGTGGGCCTTGTGACTTGAGCACGTTCGAGACGCTCTGGACGACGGAGCGGTACTGCACGGCGCCGATCGCGGCTCGCTCGTCCTGCATGCGCACCTTCACCAAAATAAGGGGGTGCGAAAGCAACAAGATCCACACCTTGGTAAGTGTGGAGCAGACGCCGATTTCGACAAGGCTCAGCTCCGTCGTCTCTGCGTGGTGCCACCGATACCGCAGCACGAAGAGCTTCAGTGTGTCATAGGTGGGGATGGCTAGCGCATTGGGAAACGTGAGGCAGAGCTGAAGGGTTAGCCCACGCCAGAGTGAGCGCACGCCAGTGGTGGAAACCGTATAGCGCAGCCCCTTCCAAAAGGAGCGGTAGTGGTTGGTGCGGTTGGCCTCCTCCAGCTGCATGCGTGACTTGATTAAAAAGATCGGGCACGCCACGCAGGAGGAGATGCCGCTGGAGAAGATGGACACCGAGGAGCGTCCGACGTACGAAGTGTACTCCGTCAGGTTGCAAAGCTGTCGGTAGAGGAACATATACACCCCCCACGCCACAAACGCACCGAGCACGGCCACAGGGCAACCGCGGAAGAGTGTTCGAACCCCTTCCTCCTTATAAATGGTATACATTGACCGTGGGATGGAGTTGTACACTTGCCCGTTGTGCTGACGCACGGCCGTGCCGTCCTGTGCCATAAACCGCGTCTTCAGCACATCAAACGGGTAAAACACGCACGTGCTGCCCGCAGAGGCGAGCTGGGAGCTGATGGTATGGATGCCGACGGGAGACTGTCGTCCGATGGCCTGCAACGAGGTGGGTACTTCCTTTTCGCTTTCCTCGGCGGTGGCGTCGGCATCCTGGACGATAGAGATAGTGGACCGCAGCGAGTGCGGCACGTGCATTTTTTCCCTTCGGCCACGGTGGCTAACGCTGACATCGTCGATAACAGTGCCTAGTGGCTTTGACAACGGTTCTAAATGTGTTGTATCTCGGGAAGACATGCCGCGTTGCGTGAAAGCGGCATTCATGTTTCTTTTTATTTCCAAACCTCCACTCTTCTTTCCTTGAGCACGCTGGATTCAAAAAGACAACAACAATTGGAAAATATATCACACGGGTACACACACAGACGGAAATGTCCGAGGCCGTGGACTACTTTGGTAATATAATTAAAGAGGCTGACGAAGAGAGAAAGTCAGATCCGCCAAGAGATAGCCAGAAGCTCATAAACAACAACTCGCTGAGGTAACACCGAAAAAAAAAGGGATGTAAACAGGGTGTGTACGTACACACGTGCACACGACTGCGTGGTAGGAATATGAGAAAGACTGAATACCACAGCAGTGCCTGCCCTTGCCCCCTCTCTCGAGTCAAAGACGACTGCAAGACGAACGACGTTCACGAGATGATGTTCAGGCAGTGCACGCACCCACGACAGGTAGACACGCAACGTTGGAACCGTTGAGCATCACAGATACACAGAGAAGAAAGATAAGAAGAAAAAAAGAGCGAGTATGCAGAAATAAACAAGATAGAGAAACAGATCACAAAAACGGTTGCTGCTTGGGTCTCCATGGACGAGTTGTCGCACTGCTTTTTGTGCGTATACGTACATGTATGTTTCTGCAGAGCAGCCCAACACAAACCCACGCAGGCATGAGGAGGCGCAAATAAGATTGAAAGATGAGGGCCTCGCTACTTAGAGTGGGACGATTTTCATCCATTCGTGTGGAATACAAACACACAGACAGCTGCCAGCAACGCAGCCTCGCTGTAGAGGGAGCGAGAGATGAGAAAGAAATCCACACCCTGGGACACCTGTCGTACTGTGTGTGTGGGTTTGTGTGATCAACAAGGGGTGTGGTGATTCCTGTTCCGTTTTCTGCTCTCGTTTCGTGAGAAACGTTACCACCTGTAAAAGCTGCGTGCGTGCATGACCATCAAAACACCAACACACGAGCAGGCACAGCCCTCTGTTATCCGCTGGTTACCAACAAAACACAAATCAAAAAAAGAAAAAGAAAACGCAAAAGGGAATGAAGAGAAACGGTTCTTTCAACGGGCAAACACGGCAGGGCAGGGAGCGGGGCGACAGAAAAGACAGCTACACGCAAGTCGTCACCGTCCGTTCATCAACAGAAGGGTTGTCTGTCTTCGTTCATATACGCAGTCGTAGCACATAGTCTCCGCTTATCATGTGCGTGCTGACGCATCTTCTACGTCAGCCCTCTGTTCACGCAGAGATACACAAACGAACACGAATATACACTCTCGTTGACGCCCTTACCAAGCCTGGCAAACTGAACCAGCATATCTTGCCCTTTGGTGTTTTCACCTTCCTCTCGACGGTGCAGATCTACTACGGGCGTGTAAAGAGGTTCGGCGGTGGCTCATCCATTGCTAGCATGGAGAAACCAGGAATCGTCTCCTCGCGAATGCGGCGCTCATCTTCCTCTTGCATTTTGTTCTCCTGTTCCGCCCCCCACACCTTCACCTCAATTAAGAAATCCGCGAACTGAGTTCGGAAGAGATCGTCGTTGGTGACGTTGGCGTAGCACCGCTCCACAAAATCCTCGATCAGGGTGTTCGTCAGCGTCGGGATTACCCGCAGGCTCTCGGTGAGGTACGCCATCAGCGCGTGTTTACCAATCGTCGGTGTCTCTGCCGGCACCATCGATGACACGGAGAACAGCTTCTGCAGAATGCGCACGTGATAGGGGAAGCCGGACGCGTGGAGAGAGTCCATGGAAGCAACCATCACATCCACCATAATGCGTTGCATATAAGCAGTATAAAACACCTCCCCATACTCGGACTTCATGACGTTGTCCAGAAACACATCGAGCGTCTCGAGTCCGGTAGACATGGTGGGGAAGTCGGTGTGTTTGATTGCCCAGAGCATGCCCGACACCACGTCGTCGTGTCCCGCCGTGTAGGACACAAAAGCCTCGAAGCAGTTCTGGTTCAGCGCCTGCAGCAGCTTGAAGAGGTTCACGCGGAAGTCAGGACGGCTTTCCATGTCCTGCGCGATGATCGCCACCGTTGAGTTGAACGTGTGGTCGAGAATGGCGGCACAGTCCCCCTCGATGCGGCGGCCAAGCGTCTTCACGCACGCCGTCGCCAGCGCCAACGCGCCCGGCTCCTTCGCTTCTGGGATGGCGTTCTCGAAGTCCAGCAGCACCACCGAAAAGGTGTCCGGCAGGCACGCAGAGGCGATGAAGTCCAGCTGCGTCGCGTGGCTCACGAAGTGCTCGAATATCTTCAGAATTTCTCGCTTGGCAAGGCGTACCAGTTTCATGTCCTGCCGAAAGAGGGCCGCCTCGCCCACCTCGGCGATCGTCTTTGTCTGTGCTTCGGAGAAGGTGCGGTAGAAACCGTAGAGGTCCTGCGTAATGGACATCATCTCGTACACAAAGACGTCACCGCACGAGTCGGCCACGTTGGCGAAGACGCGAAGGTAATGCAGCAGTTCCGTCATGGCGTCGTTGTTTTGGCAAAAGATGGCCCCTTCCGTCGCGGCAACCTGCGTGATCGCCTTAAAGCGAGTATTGGAGTCGTTCAAGAACGTCTCAAGGAGGTTGGATCGCTGCGGCTCCGTGGGTGCGGCAGCGATCATATAACCCGCTGCGTTGAAACAGGTTTGAATCTGCTGCAGGGAGAGCAACTCCGTGATGGAGGACCAGTTCCTCGCGATATCCGCTGCCAGACTCGATCCGCCGTTCACTTCCGTGTACTTGGCCGCGAGCTGCTTGCTGAGTTTCACGAAGGTGTCTACGGCCATGTCCTGCACACCTGGGAACTTCTCCCGCATGAACTGGAAAACTTTTTTTGTCACCGTTGCGAGAAACGTGACGTGGTTGCGGAGGTAGCGGGGGTACTGCCCAACAATGAACATCACATCACTCGCAATGACGGCACGGTTCTCCTTCCCGCTCATGCTCTTAAAGAGGGTGAGGAGATCGGTGATGATCTTCACGAAGAGATCGCTCTCGTCCTGCTCGGAGAGTGCCATGGAGATGGAGCCGACCGCCCAGCAAAGGGTATTACAGTTGTGCCACGACCACTCGCTGTGGTCCACCTGCCGCTTCATCAACTCGACCATGATGTTGCGTGTGTCCTTCGGGTCTAGGTTGGTGAGGAAGACAAGTGTCTGTCGCATCAAGTTGTACAGCTGCAGCTCCTCCACGTCACTCACGTGCTCGCGGCGCAGCTCGCCCTCCTCCTCTACGATAATAACCTCCTCTGGTTTCGCCATGCGACGGATCAGCACGAAGCGCACATCAGACAACACGCGCGGCAGCTTCGACATGAGGTTCTTCTTCACGGCGCTGGCAGGCGCACGCAACAGGTGATCACCCAGCCACCACCAGTACTCCACGCACGACTTAAAAAGCTCCTTTTCGTATATGTTGCTCATCCCCACTAGCATCTCATGGCACGTGACGAGCAAAAGGTCGTCGTAGGAGATGTTGCTATAGTAGTGCCGAAGGAACGCGACGAGCAGCAGGTTTAGGCTTGCGATGTACTCCTTGTCGACCAGCGAGCCGTGCTCGTACAGCGCCACGGTCCGCTCCATCACGGAGGAGTGCGTCGTTGGCAGCGCGTTCAGAATCTTCCCCAGCGCCGTCTTGAAGGTTTCCAAGATGAGGCGCACCTGTGCGTCCCCCGTCGCCCCACTGCTGGTGCCGGCTGCGCAAATCTCCGTGAGACAGCGCACCGCCTCTCCACGCACGTTTTCGTCGCCGACGACGAGGTTGGGGAGGCTCTGCAGTACCTGCTCATTAAAGATCACCTCGGGTGTCATCCAAGGAACGTACACCTCCAGCGTCGCCAGCGCGGCGCGCAGCAGCGCCGTGTCCTGGGTATTCACGATGACCATGACGCAGAGCTCCATGATGAAGCGAAAGTCCTGGGCCAACGCCTGCTTCTTTCGCTCCACCCAGCGCGAGGTGAGGGTCTTCTCGCTAAACTCAAACACTTCCTCACCGACAAGGCGCAGCAGGTTCAGGTTGTTCTCCACCATTGGATCGGTGGGGGCGGCGCTGGTGCAGATGTCTTGAATAAATGTGGGCCACCGCACCGGCCACTCCCGCTTCGCGATGGAGACAAGCGTCATGTTCATCTTTGTGAGCAGCGTGCGATTCTGCCGGAGATGGGCAAAGGTCGTGCACTCTCGCACGATGAGGTTCACTACAAAGTTGCGGATCGCTTGTTGGTTTTCCGTCGTCAGTGTGTTCCAGCGCTGCAGGATCGTCTCCTCCAGCACCTGCAGGGCAAAGAAGCGGGTACTCGTGTTCTGCGACTCTGTCAGCAGCCGGTCGACGCGGTAAAAAGCATCGGGGTTGGATTTAAACTTGGTCAACACCTCCTGTGCCTCCATGATCTGCGCAGGGCTACCCGACGACATGGCTGTCATGACCTGATCAAACTGCTGGACATTCACCGGTTGTGTGAAGTCTAGAATAGACTCCATGGCACTAACTCTGTCAAACAACGAAAGAGAACCTACAAATAGACAACAGTGGTTGTTGTTCGGCTCAACCCTACCACTCCCACTGTTGACTCGTCGTACACAACGTCAGAGGAGATGTGGGTGCGCTCACTGGCAACGCTCGCACGCACAAATAAAAAGCAGTACTTCGATTACAGCAGCTCAGAACAAGGCAGCGCACGAGGACAACGCAGCCAACCAATTTCTGAAATAGAATGGATAGCCAATAAAAACAATACAAAAAAAAAGATGACGTCCGCGTAGCTTTTCGTCTTCCTGTCTTACCCCTCTCCCCTCCCCTCCCAATGCAAGGCGAGCAACCAAGGAGAGTCACGACGAGTCCCACTTCCTGCCAATACTACAAGTCTATCAAAACACGCGAAACACACACACAAAGAGCAGACACAGAAGCAACCTAAGTTCTGTGCAATTGAAGGAACGCAAACAGAAAGAAGATCCAAATGATTGTGAAGAAAAAAAAAAAAGGCGCGGAATCGATCGTTTCCTGTGTACGTAGAGGGGTACGTGCGTGTTGAAGGAGAAAAAGGGAGGGTGAAGGAGAGGCAGGTATCTTTGCTGTTGTCTCTCCGTCCGCTGCGCTGGGAGCTGAAAGCGTCTCCTTTCCCCGGTGCCTGCTCTCTTTTCTTTTTTTATGTCTTTCTTCTTTCTTTTGGGAGTGAAGCAGCCGCCACGATACTACCCTGGTAAAACTATCGACTGGTTTGGCCAAAAACAAAGAAAAAAAACAGATATATGACATGGGAAAGACATTTGCAGTAGCAACATCAACAAGAGCCAATCGCAGCATACACACACACGTAGGAAAAGACAGTATCCAAAAGAGAAAAGAGAAGCGAGTGTATGTGGGAGCATGAAACAAACGGAGAAATGATGCGCTGTCGCGAGTATGGGACACGCTAAAAGTACAGAAGAGGGAATCATTCGATTCAGCTGGACATGTACCGTTGCGTTGTTAGCGTACATCGAGCCACAGAGACACGTTTTTTTTTTTTTGCGTTGCCGTAGTGGTGGCTGTTATCTTCACAGCAACGACCTGAAACTGAGTGAAGAACACGCCAACATCTTTTGCGCATGTTTCACCTCCATTTGGTGGAGCTCTGTGAACGCTGGCGCACTAAAAGCGCACGCAGGGAAACAAAATGCGTTCGCTCACTGCCTTTATTAGTTCTCTTTGTTGCTCGCTATGTTTGATGCGTGTGACTGTTGGTCATCCTTGTGTTTTCACATTAAATGGAAAGTAATAACATCGGAACGGCTAGAAGAGCATGCCTTGTCCGCAGCGCGGAAACAAGAAAAGTGAAAGAAGAAAAGTCATGGCAATTATAACAGTAATAAAGCAAGAAGTATCAAAGGAGAGACAACGAAAAAGAAAGGGAGGGAATAACCATCGTTGGGAAACACAAACATCTAAACACACACAGAGACTTACGAGCACCCATCGTCAAGGATGAACATTACCTTCAAAAATAAAAACAGTAATAATAATAATAATAATAATAGTAATAACCACAGCACGAGTTTGTGTTGTAGCTTTCCTGTCTGTGCCCCAAAACACACATCGTCACACCATTTCCAGTAAAAAGAGATGAAAGCGAGAAAAGAAAAACAGGGACAACGAGAGAGAGAGAGAGAGAGAGCAACGAAAGCAGCACGCATCACGGTCGTTGTGATTGTTGTCCCAACGTCTGTATCCATCCTCCTCTTCACCCTCGCCGTGGTGTCGCTTTCGCTGTTGTTACTGTTGTTGTTGTTCTTTCCTTTTTCTTTTTCTTGCCTCGTTGCTCCCTCTCTACGATAGCAGAAAGGCACCATTCCCCTCTGTCATGGCAAAGCGCAGCTTTTTCTCCATCTCCTCCTTGGTGGCGTACTGCGGCAGCTTCAAATAGTTCTGGCAGGTCATGGCAGACGGCAGCAAATCACCCTCCGCTACGGCAGCGCTGTCCGCCATCTTCCGCACCACCGTGAAGGGCGGTCGAAGGCGGCCTAGTCCGCCCACTGGCAGGTGCGCCGACCCGGTCAAGAACAGGAAGAACTGCTTTTGCTCCTCCACCGTGAAGGAAGCGAGGATCTCAAACAACCATTGCACATGCTTGCAGTTAATTGTGTAGCCGTAGTTCGCCTCCGTGTACTGTGAAAACTCCTCGCGGGTGATGGCCTTTTCGTGGCCAGCGACGAGCTGGTATACCTCCTCCACGGTGAGCATCTGAAGGGCTACGAGAGGGATGTACCAGTGAAAGCCCTCCCGCAGCGCCTGCACAGCTGCACTCACGCCACGGTTCAGCATGAAGTCCACCACGAGGTCGCAGTACTCCGTCATATTGCTGCCGGTCACCGCCGTCGCTGCCCCGTCAGGCTTCAGCGCGATGGCGTCGTCGCCGGGTAGCGTGAAGTCGAGCGCGAGATCGTCCACGTTGATCGGCTTCTTCTGCCCTGGCAGGTGGATCTGGGTCGCCCCACGCACACCCGCCTCGGAGAGCGCCACGAGCAGCCGACCCACCTCCTCGCTGATATCCTGAACATCGTACACTCCACACACATCACCACGCAGGAGCCGGACGAGCACCGGCGAGAGCGGCAGTGCAGGGACGTGGTCGTCGATCAACGCTCGGCCGATAAAACCACCCATGAGTCGGAACAGCTGCACCATCTGCCTCTCCTTTGGGGAATCAGGCGGGCAGGGCCGCGGAAAAAGGCCAAGGGCAACGTCGTACTCCGCATCGTCAGAGGACTCGTCATTGCTGCGCCACAGGGCCAGTTGACGCTCCCGCAGTTTGCGGCTTACCAGCGTGTAGAACTCCCGTGTGGGCCCGTCGCCCCAGCCGTTTTCATTGTAGAACTGAAAACTCCACGTCTCGTTGCGCGCCTTCGGGTCTCGCGCGCTCAGCACCGTCTTCGCGCACTCCAGCACATCCTCGCGCCACACACGCTTCGACTCCTTGGGCAGCTGACCGTAGATCCCACGCAACTGCTCGTTGGTGAAGCGCTCTTCCTGCAGCCCGAAGAGCTCGCGGTACTTGCGCATCTGAATAAGGCTGCGGTCGGTCGAGGTGAAGCCGACATCGAACAGGAACTTTCGTGTAGAAAGGCTGAAGAGGAAACCGCAGTCCAGCGCCACCTTCACTGCCCAGGTGCCGCGTTGCTGCCCAGCCAGCAGGAGTTGCGAGCACTGCTGAATTGCTTTGCTATTCAGCTTCGCATGCTGGAAATCCTGTGGGCTGAGCGGCGGGGCAAAGACGTTGAGAATCACTTCTGCATCAATCTCCTTCAGTGCAGCGGCGGCCTCTGGTAAGCTCGCGGACGAAGTGCTAAGCGTGCGAAGGTACGCGAGAAGGCCTGCCCAGTTCGCGACGGCGCCGTGCAGCACCCGCAGCAGCGCGAGCACGTCGCGTTGGTTTTCGTCCAGCACCCCATTGCTGTAAGTGAACGCCATTTCGAGGCTCTGCTGCGCTTCCCGCACCGCACTAGGCTTCATCTCCTGCGAGGGCAGCCGCACCTGTAGCGGACTTTGCGGGTTGCCGCTGGGTGGGAAGTTGTTTGGCACCTTATAGAAGCTGTAGCACTTGGAGTCATAGGGCACGGTGCTGTAATAGAGCACCACTGGCCGGCTGATCGAGTAGCCAGGCGTCTTCGAGTTGTCGCGAGGCACGAGGCGGCGGTGCGCACTGGAGGCGTGATCAGCTGCTGCTTCTTCGTTGTCTCCCGCCTCAACTGTGGGACTGCCACTATGCAGCTTGCATGCCTTAACGTTCTTCGCGGAATGCTGTCGGTGATGCGCAGACTTGCCCCCGGCCTCCTTCTCTTCCTCGGCGGCGGCCGCTTCTGGTATGACGAGGTGCTCCATGATTTGCAGCATCGTCATCGAAAGTGGCAGCACGTGGGTTCCGTAGCGGATCCACACGTTCTTCGGCGCACTCGGCACCGGTGACGACGGCGTAGTACGGCGGAGGCGACTGGCACTCGAGGAAGGGGAAGGAGAAGCGTTGCCGGCGGCGCTGGCTTGAAGCCGCGGGTGAAGGTCCGGTAGCACGTTCGTCACCGCTTCTGCGTCTTGTTCACCTTCCTCGTTGTCGTCTCCGCTGTCGACGTGCAGCACCTCCCGCTGCAGTACCTGCGACATCGCACTCACGCACGATAATGGGCGAATTCGCGCCTTGATCGACTGGAGCGGTGCCACGCTCTTGCTGCTGCTGCTGCTGACGCCATCGCCACTTTCAGATGTGTTGCCTTGATGTCGTGATGAGAAGGTAGTGTCACCCGGCACCGCCACCGAAGGACGGTGCGGCTCAAAGCAGACGACGAAGAACTTGTTCACGTCACCAACGAATTCATAATGAGGGACAGCAAAGTTGTCGAGAAGCGTAAGGACAGTGTGTAGGTGATGCACAAAACGCGAGAGGACGTTCACGCTGCCAGCGACGCCACCATTGCCGCTCGTCCGGGCAGGCGCGGTGAGGGAGAACGTCTGTGCGGTGGTGGGGCCCGTGGCATCGTTTGCCGGTGCAATGGGCGACATAGCCGTGCCTGCTGAGAGGATGGCAATGAGCTGCATTACCGCAAACACGTTTTTCTTCCGTGCCAGGCAATTCTTCATCTCCCGCACAATACCGCTTGAGCTCAACTCGAAGGCCGTCACGTCGCCTGCCAGCACATCGCGTAGCAGCTCCGCAGCCCTGGCGAGGTGGTCTTGGCGTAGCTCCTGCACGATACGGCGCAGAGACTCCGTGGATTGCTCGTCCTCAATGCTCAGGTGCTTGTGCAGCAGCACCGCCGCCTCGGTGCCAATGTTCGTTTTCCAGCCCACCGTAGACGTGGTAAGGCTGGTGGGAAGGTCGCACGGCAATGGTGTCTTCCCCTTCTCCCTGTACCGCTGCTTCAGCAGCTGCAGACTTAGCTTCACCCCCTCTCGCACAAACTGCACGCGATAGACACCGTTCAGCTTATGCAGCAGCCGACCTGCCAGTGCGACCGCTAACGCGTTGCAGGCAAGATCAGAGCCGCGCAGGTTGTTGTTCAGCACGTCGCCCAGCGTCGCCGCCGTCACGTTACTGGCAAGGAGTTGCTGCGGGGTGGCCATATCGATCGCACTGACAAGAAAGTCCAGGCAAGATGATCGAACAGGGATAATCTCCGAAGCGACACATACCTCTGCCACTGTTGGGATCGCTTCCAGCACCCGCTGCAGCAGCTCCGGCGACTTGCGGTAAAGCTCTAATTTGTCCTTGTTGCGCGCGCTTGCCCCGACGACCTGCTCCATGTCTGTGTAGGCGTGCTGCCCGCCGTTGTCCTTCTTGTACTCCTCCACAACGCAGGAGGCGCAGTAGTCACGATCGGGGCAGTGGTTGCAGCGATACCAGTCGCCAGGCACGAGGCTCTTGCCACAGCCATCACACAGGAAACCGCTTGGCCGACACCGGCTGTAGGCGGCCTTCGTCTGGATCTTCAAGCCCTTTTCGTTTTCAACACGCTGGCGTTTCTCGGCGAGAAAAGTGTCGACGCCACCGTCGTTGTTGCCCTCAGCACCACCCCTGCCGTTCCCTTCCATGTTGTTGTTGTCGTCGTCATCCGTCGTGATGTAGTCGTTGTCAGAGCCCTCCCCCTCATCGTTACCCTCCCCGTCAGCGTTGTCGTCGTTGTTTTCGCTATCACCCAGTGCAGAAGTGTCGAGAAAGGAGGAACGCTGGGTGAGCGTCTCCAACCGCTCCAGTTGATCGAGAACACCACTGCGGTACGGGATGAGCAAGGAGGCAAGAAGGGAGCAGACAATGGTGCGGTGGTGCGACGTCAGCCCCACACCATGCGCCGCCGGCTCGGTCAAAACTGGCGACATGGCCGTCTCGGACACTTCGCCGTCGGGTAGCATCGCCACCGCTCGGGCACCACCACCGCTTTCAGAGTCCGCGGCCTCCCCCGCACCACCCCAGCGTGCATGGGCAGAACGTGTCGTAGGTGACGACGAGTCACCGCCATCCCCGCCCACCGTCAGCGCCGCAGGCGACGGCTTCAGCAGACTCAGCAGCATCGTGAACAGCCCACTCTGGATAACGGAGGCGGCGATGTCGGCGCTGCAGCGCACGCCGCTCCTAAGGAGGAAGAATGCCGAGGTGCGCGTCGCATCGTTCACGTCGCGCTCCTGCAGCAACGCGGTAATGCTGTCAGTGGACTCACCAAACGCCATGTTTACCGCCGCACGATCCGCCTTCACCCCTTCAATTACCAAGGTGAGCGAGGCAATTGCCTTTTGCCGGATCTCCGCATCAGAGTTTGTCATGTTTTGCCGGATCGCGGGAAGGCTCGACTCAACGTACTTCATCCCACTTTCATCCACGCCGTGGACGAGTCGTTGGACGATTGTCCAGATCTGCCGCTGCTTGTGGAGCGTAAAGAAATCTGCAAAGCCCAGCACTGCCTCCACGCCACCGTTGCGCAGCGTCTCGCGACAACCCGTTGTGCTACGTGTGATGATTTCGAGACAGGTAATGCACTGCTCTGACAGCTCCACATCCTCGATGGAGCGCAGGTGATGCAGCAGGACATTAATGATGACGGCTGGTGACTGCAGCGAATCGAGCGTTCGCGGGAAGGCATCGACGATGTAAGTGAGAGCACGCGCAGCCGTGACCGAAACCTCCGGCAGCGGTGACGACGCAATGCACCGCAGCAGCGAGGGGAGCAGCACCGGCAGTGTAGCGAGGACGGAGGGCGAGATGAAGGTACTCATCGTCAGTTGATCGCACAACATCTGCAAGCCGCTGTATTGCTCCGTGGGATCTGGGCTGTTAATGGCAGCGATGAGTTCCGTGTTCACGCGACGCCCGCCACCCTCCGGCAGGCCGGTGCCCTCCACGTGGAAACGAAAGCCGTCCATTCTGTTGTCGTTATCGTTGTTCGACCGGAGGGTAGAGGAAAGGAGGTACAGAAGGGAGGTCAGTTGCTGTTGTCCACAATGCAGCCTTACTTCCAGGCGAGTTTCGCTTTTTCTGCTCCTTTTGTGGCTGCCTCCGAAGTGCGAGCGAGGCGAAATATGTAAAATACACTGGAAGACAAGAAAGAGAGAGGGACAACGAACACCCGTGACGCGGACGTCAACGTTGAAATAATTATAAAAAAACGAGAGCTGAAAGTTAGTGGTGCCTGTTAACGAAAAAAAAAGGTGTGAGGGGGCAAAAGTCACCAACAAAAAACAGGAGGAGCAGAAAACAGGGGAGTGGCCCCCCGGAGCTCCGCGAAGGATACCAGAAAAAAAAAAAAACAGAAAAAAACAAGGAAGCAGTTTTCAAAGGAAAAGAGAAAGTGAGGAGGGTGGCGGGGGCAAATAGTTCAGAGAACTCAGCGTGTTGAGACTGCTCTGTGAGAACCAATTGATAATAATACTAAAAAGAAAGAAGAAGTGAAGCACTTGTCATACAGCAGTTGAAAACTCTAGCAAAACGACAGGGTTTTTTTTTTTTTACAAAGGGAACGCACAACCACCAGAGCAGAATCGCAAGCAACCCGCACTCACAAAAACACTAGCACAGCCGATCACTACCTGTCAAGGACGAAACGAACAAGTAAACAAACAAGCAGGAAAAAAAAACTGGCAACAATAACTAAACACAGAACAACAGGAGAAGAGAAAGAGAAAAGACCGTGTAGAACAACAGGGACTAGTACAAAGTGAATACACAGCAAAGGTGGCATTTCACGCAAAGCAATCCCTCCTCCTAAAACGTTTTTTAGGAACCCAAACACGCATAGCCACAAACGATCACGGAGAGAAGGAAAGTGAGGAGAGCAAAACACTGCTTCAGCAACACAGGGTAAACGCTTTCGTTGAACGCTGGCACTACTTGCAAAGGTCTTTTTTTCGTCGCTTTTCGAGGTTGCAAGAAATCGTCTTCCTCAGCACGTTATAGGCCCTCATGTTCTTTGACAGTATTGTGCTCTGTCTCTTCTTCTTTTGATGTAATTTGTTTTCTTCTTCGTCACTAGGAGAGGGTGAAAAAGAAACAGACAAAAAAAGGGAGCGCGACTTCCACACATTACCCACTCCGTGCAGACCGCATACCAGACATATAGCTACGTTCTACCGCTGTCCTCCCCTACTCATCAAAACTTCGCTAGAGACGCCTTTAACAGCAAACTCATAGATCAGGGGGCAGAGCAAAGGATGATCCTCGAATAGTGCAGATGTAATGTGGCAACATATAACGAAACGCGTACACACACACACACACACACACGACACAGACCACAATTTGATCGAAGACGCGTATCTCACGCTGTGTACTGGCAAAAATCAAAAGAAAAAAAGAACTCTAAGGAATCCGCCTTTTTCCATCCTGCACATCACGAAGAGAACAACCTTACTCGATAGCCTTTTGCTGCTGAGCCGCCTTCAACGCCTGCTCGCGGCGGATCTTGCGCATAATCTGGTAGTGATAGTGCTTGTCAAAGCCCTTCTCCTTTGCCTCGGCAAACTCCTTACGGCCACGTTCCTCACCACCTACACCCCACGCAGGCATCAGCTTCCCCGCTGCATCGTCGCCGCGCAGCCACATCTTCTTGGGCCAGTTGAACACGAAGGGGCCGTAGACGTACCACTTCCAAAAGCCCACTTCCCCAGCCATCTTGGCATAGTTGCGGCGCAGGATGTAGATAGTGCGGTCGTACGTCTCCGCACTCCAGTCCAGCCAGGAAAAGAAGGCCTTACCTGCCTCGCTGGTAGGGCGGTCGAGAAAGCGTTTGTAGTAAATATCTGTGTCGAAGTTCCACACCAGCTGCGGTACAAAGGTGTCATCGTACTTGATGTCCTCGAAGCGGACGAGACCGCCGCGGCTGTAGTAGGAGTACACTTCCATCAGCGTCGGAGGGACGAGGTACAGCAGGTACATCACACAGAAAGGAATCCACGCTACGTCAAGACCAGCCATTTTCCTTTTTTTTGGGGGGGAGGGGGAAGAAGAAACACTCTAGGGCTGCTGCTAATAATAATAATAATAATAAAACAAAAGGATAGAGAAAAAAGTCCAGAATACGGGTTTTTTTTTTTTGAGAAGGGATGAACAAGCTGGACGAATGAGTCTTCTATTTTTTGACAACAGCAAGCACAGCTGCGCGTGTGGATGATCTTACGGTACAACGCGTGGTACAGTACCACGCACTACTTCTAGGATTTGAAATCGCTAACTGGATAGATGAGGAAAACGGCGTCTTGACTGATCGCCGTCAGTAACACAGCAACTACTAATAACAACAGGTCAACGAAGGAAAAGCAGAGGCGAGTACTACAACTACTAGCAGAAGAGAAGTGAGATGAGTAGTTTCGCTTTCCAAATATGCGGCACGTGGAGATGCATGTCCATATGGACGGCATTTGTTGTTGGCAGTGAAAAAAAAAAAAACCAAGAAAAGGTAAGGAAGATGAGGATAGAGAAAGTGCACTCCACCATCGGAGCCGGCGTGAAAAGGCGGAAAGCAAAATGCAGAAATCCATGATCGTTGCTTCACGATAGGCTTCTAAATGTACACCACCAGCGTATCTACTAACGCTCAGAAAACTAGCAGAGCAGCGAAGAGAGGAAGGCAGCAGAAAAAAGGTGCTGTCAAATGCACCGCTGTTGTAGGCCCTGTGCGCATGTTGCTCATTCGAAGGCGAAAGCCGCTCCACTCAAGCTGTCCTTCCACTAACCAGTAACGCTCTCTCTACTTATAACACCTACTTTCGAGGAACTGTCACATCAAAACACGTGAGAATCGGCACCTTATCAACGCGAACGCCCACAAAGCCATCCAGTCAAGTACCACCATCATCGAAACATAACTTCCAGCTGCATTACTCAACCTCTTTTTTTTTTGCCACCGGCAGCACCAAAGGAAAGACGCACACCTTTTTGGCCGTGTACACCATCGAAACGTCTGAACGCAAGGTTCAGTGTCATCTCGGGGAAAGCAAAAACGCTCGGTTTTAGAGCGGGCCACGAACTGCAGACTCTAGACTTCTGCTCCAACGATCTCGACAATAGCGCTGCCACGAATCACGGTCGTACCGAGCGCAGTCCGTTCCTCATCGCCCTTCTCCGCCCCGGAATTCGTCTCATCCATTGCGTCGTGCAGCACAATACTCATGTGCTCGTCAACACCGCGCAGCACACCTGAGATGGAGCGGCCACCCTGGATTTTAACGACAACCCGCTTTTCCATGAAGTGGTTGAGGTTGGGAAGGGACTTGGTTGGCGGCATTTTTGCACTTTTTTTTCCTTTGAGCTAAGTCAGAAGAAAGGGAGTTAAGGTTTCCTGTTGTGGATGAGATGGGGTGGGGTGGCGGCCATTAGGACAGAACAACAGATACAAAGCAGCGTCAGCCATGTAAACAACAGCAATCAAAGACCAAAATCGTCAACATAGAATGGTGCGGGTCGAGTCAGAGAAGCAGAGTAGGAGAAGGTAAGAAAAAAAAAACATCCGGAAGGTAAGATGAAGCCCAACGTTTCTCTTCGTTTTTAGTATTTACTGAGGAGAACCGGGAAAAGGGGGTGAAGCGCTCTCCAACCCTCTTCGGGGTTCGCTGCCTCTGTAAGAGATAGAATGCAGAGAAGAAAAAAAAAAACAGACGAGATATGCTCTCTCACTGTCGTCACCACAACTGGGTTTTGCGAAGTCTGAGGAGAAGAGAGAAAAACAGGGTCAAATCGATGCCCCATACAAGCTCTGAATGTGTGGAGCAACTGTTACACCGCAGCAACAGAAGTACAACAATCCACCGCTTTCGTTTGTGATGCATTACAGCACATGAGGCTGCCTTTTGCCTTCCCCCCTTTTCGCTTCATCGCCCAACTCCCTTCTTTCTGTTGCTACTGCACTGAAGGCATCGAACAACGATGTGCTCCATACCCTGCTTCCGTTTTGCTTTTCTGCTCGCTTTATATGCATCATGTAAATAAAAGAGCGACTTCGTAACATCACCAGCTATGTACATTTGTAGCGATGAGCCGAAAAAAAAAAACACCAGGTAAAAAAAAGCCTCTGATGGAGGAGGGGAGGAAGCAATAGAGTGCGCGTACACTCACGCACGCATTCACGAAACAGAGAATAGAGTCCGCAACACACACACACACACACACACACACACACAAACACAAACACAAAAAGAGCTCTAACATGGAGAAACCAAAGCAAAGACGTCGCTCTGGTCTCTCCGTGCTCGCGGTGCAGTGCGCTGCGCTTCCTCTTTCGGTTTCTCGCCCCTTTGGTTTTCCGTTCCGTTTCCTCCACTCCCTCCCTCCACACAAACTGACGCACCGGTAAGGCGGAAAAAGAAAAGAGCACCGTGGAAGAGAGCCACGCTGCACGCAAGGAAAGCGCACGCGCACACACACGCCCTCAGGGCATCACTGTGGACACAGAAATTCAAGGCTATACGAGGAACAGAGTGAAGCATCTTCCAGCGGCTGGTGTGCACGTCCCCTACCACTACTCCCCCCACCTCTCTTCATATCATCACCACCAGCGCTCTATGTATTCCCACACCCCCTTTTTCTGCTCGTCTTGAATCACCGTCCCTAGTCGTACAGTTCCATGCCGTCCTCCAAGTCCTCCAATGCACGTAAGCGCTGCGCTTCCGCCTCGTCGCGAGCCTCAGCGTCCCCTGCCTTCTCCGCCCCCACCTGCTCCATGTACTTTGCGGCGACCTCGTCAAGATTGACTTCCTCGTCCGCAGGTGCCTTTGTCAGCTCCGTCATGTGGGTGCTGCGACGCTCACGCTGCTTTGCTGCGGCGCGCTTTTCCTTCACGGCGCGGTCGAGGTTCTTGTCCCGCAAACTCTCATTCTCAAACAGCGTACCAATTACATTCTTCTCATCCGGGGCGAGAGTGCACAGCGAGGGAGACAGTTCCATGAGGGACACGTTACCGTCGATCCCACCCGTAGCCACGTACTTGCCGTCGTGAGAGGGCTTCAGTGTGTGTAGGGCGTAGTCAGACACCTGGAAAGACAGCGACGGGGTTGTCTGACGTAGCATGAGGTCCCACACATCCACGTAGCCGTCCATGCGGGTGGTGAAGAAAACGCCGGGCCGCACCGTGTGCCACGCACCGCAAGTGAGGTAGGCCTTATGGTAGAAGGTACTGAACATGGGGGTGAACTTGAAGTCCTCGAACCACAGCCGAGCGGACCAGTCCCCCACCGTGAGGAAGTACTTCGAGAAGGTCGGGTTACGCTGCACCGCGTAGACCGGACCGTGGTGGCCGTTGAAGGTGTTCGCGCCGAGCTTTTCGTGCTGTGTCTTGCCTTTACGATTGCAGGACAAGATGGTGCCCTGCTCGGTGCCAATCATGTACTTGGCCGGTCCACCCACTTGCGGGTCGTAGTCGAGGCAGAGGCCTCCCAAAATGCCCTTTGCGCCGCCCTCGTTGTTGCGCGGCTGCAACACCACGTTGTCCTCGCTAATGGAATGGATCGTCACGGGCTTCTCCGGCAGTCGGCAGTCCCACACAAAGACGTTGCCATCCGTGGAAACAGACAGCAACTCACCCGACTTGCTCTGCAACCACTTGATGGCCCACACAGGGTCCTTGTGGCTCTCCTCGATGAGCGAACGCGCAGCTGGGCGGCTTGGCTGCCGCGTGTCCCAAAACTGCACCACACCATTCCAGCTACCACCGGCGATGAGGTGTGGGTCCTTCGTGTAGTACTCGATGCTGCACAGCGGTGACGGCGTGACGAGCGTCTCACTGGGCTCGTTGGGGTTCAAGATATCCCAAATGTGCGAGTTGGTGCTCATCGTCGGCGTTTGGCTCTGAAACTTCAAACGCGCGTACGCGACAGCGATTTTGCGGCCGTCGTTCTGCCACGACAACGCGGCAGCAGTGCGTTTCTCCTCAGAAGGGTCTTTCATTACAGCCCACACCTTCACCGCAGCAGGCCCCACCGACTCCTCCTCGTCTGGCGGGGCCTCCGGAAAGTAGCGACCGTAGATGTCCAGCGCGGTGTTCTGCTTCACGCAGCGCTCAACACACTGCTCGGCGAGTCTCGTGCAGGTCTGCAAGTAGCCCTCCTCGCGCTCTACCTTTTTGCAGTACTTCATCTTCTCCTCGAACTCAGACGGGTCGACGGCGTGCGGCCATCCGCCCTCGCGGTGGAACTGTGCGTGACTCTTGAGACGCACCGAGTCGGTGTTGGTGCTCGCCTCGGACACTTGCGGCACATTCTGCACCTGTGTCTCCTTTGGATTCTGTGAGGTGAACTTGTCCCTTAACATGTCGTTCGGTGCGATATCGGCCAGAATTTCGCTTTCGTTGGCCTGAAATTCCGGCATGCGGCCGAACTCCCGTGCTGGACGCGAGTAGCTGTAAGTGATCTCCGCCATCGCCTACGCCTTTCTATTTTCTTTTAGTGAGATTTGTGTGTGTGTTTTTCTTTTTAAAGGTTAGCCACCTCTCGGAGAGAAAACAAAAACACTCGCAACAACAAAAAAGAAGGCGAAACAAGAGCAGCACACCAATAGTGTTTCAAAGAAGCAGCAACAGCAAACCCTCTTTCCCAATTTTATGCCGGCCCGTCCACCTCGCAACCAAGTAACTCCTGTGCTTGTGGTGGTGGTTCCTTCGTTCTCCTTGCATAATCCGAACAAGACGAGCAGGAAGTGAGAAATAAATGGATTGCATAGATTGCAAATGGCGGCCGTAAAGATGCAGAGCAAAATCCAACACATCAGTAGAAAATTCGAACAGTTAAAGAAAGAGATAGGTGGAGAAGTTCACGTTTTGTCAGCCCACACCTATTGGTTGGATCGGCAGGAGCAGAAAACGCAAAAAAAAACGGCATGAAGGTCTTTGCACAAAGCTGCGTCGGCCGTTGTTTCCAATATTTGAGAATGAACACACGCCGCACCTTTTTCTTTTCCCCGTTCCTTGTTCTACAGCAGTTCAAATGCCGAGAAAACCCAAACAACATCACGTCATTGCAACGGTTCAACAATTGTTTTTTTTTCTGTATCGTGAATAACGCAACGCAAAAATAAAATCGTGAAAGAAACAGCGCCAAAAATGTGGCCATAATTAAAAGCACTAGAAAAAGACGCATAATAGCATCCAGAAGAGGTAAACGATAAGTTACTGGAGCGACAGTGTGCACAGGGGCCACGTACGACAAGGAAAGAAAGAAATAAAACAAAGGCAGCGAAGACAGCAACAGCATACGAGAAGAAGAATCACCGTCGCCAACAGACGTCATTTCTCGACCAAACATGTATGCACACAAATGCACTACAGCCTCTCATACTCCTTCACCCACTCCTTCTTCTTAATCTTCAGCCCGGAAGGCGTGCCAGCAGCACCGTCCTCCGCGTGCGCCACCTCTTCGACTGCGCTCTCCGGCTGGTACTGATACATAAAGGTGACAACAGACGTGTCCTGGATGTCGAGCAGCATAAAAGACGGCGGGATATCTGTCTCGGCGACGCCGTCGGCCCCGCTCAAGGAACCAGGGTTGACAAAGAGTCGGGAGTCAAACTCAAAATACTTCGAATGGTGCGTGCCGCCAGACACCAGCACGTCCACGTCCATCTCTCGCTGGACGGCCGCTAGCGAGTCTTTGTCGCCCACTGGCACTACCTGATGCCCATGGATAAGGCCGATTTTTAGACCTTCCACCGTGATAACAGCCGTCTCAGGGAAGCGGTCTGTCCACTGTCGGTCCACCTCGCTGGCGGTGCAGTAAACCTCTCCAGCGATGGTACGAAGGTAGTCGTACATCTCCTTGCACCCCACACAGCCCGTGATAAGAATTTTGTGGATTCGACCAGGAACGAACATTTTGCGAAACGCCTCTGGTACGCCGGTGGCACGCTGCGGCACCCAGGTGTCCCCCACGACTAACACCAGTACCATCGTTTGCAGTTGCGCCCCCGCTCCTTCCGCCTCTTTTATTTTCCTTCTTGAACGCGAATAGTGGTTAAACAACAACAACAGCAGAAAAAAAAAACAGAGCCACTGCACCGTGCAACGCTCAATAATCAAAACACGTGAAGGTGCATCAGGCGAGCAAAAACTCCAGCAGCAACAACAAAAGCGGTAGTTTTGAGAGAGGGAGAAAGGGAGAGCTTGAAAAGCGGTAGGGAGAACCGTGGAAGAAGTTTCGCTGCTCTTTTGTCTCCACCTCCCGCTACAAGTGAGAGAGTCGAGCAAGACGGCCGCATTTCCCTTCTCTTCTATTACAGTAAGGGAGAGGGGTGCCCGTGACGACGCATCTACCACGCCAGGGACGTTGCAAAAACACATCACAACACCAATGTGTATCAGCACACCCACGTGCGCACACGCGCTCGCTGCCCAGTTGGTTTTTCAATTACGTTGGGTAGTCCACCCCACATAAGGTTCGCTACGTTTGATTTTTGGAAGCAATGACGTACGGACAACAATGGAACACCGTTGGTGTGTGAAGAAAAGGCCGAAACTATGGGTATCAGTAGGGTGGGGTAAATGGCAGGTCAGCTTAATTAGCGCCCCCCCCCCTCCCTTCCAACCACCTTCCCACAGCAGAGGTAGATAAGAAAAAGAAAAAAAACTAGAGCAGGGCAGTTACTCTCACGATAGGGAACTCATCAAACGACACACAACAGTCAGTTGTGTCGGACGTGAAAGATATGCAGGCCCTTCAAGACGACATTTAGCGCAGGATGAGAGACAAAGGATACCATCATTTCTCTCATTCTCTCTCTCGAGGAACCCAACAGATGCAGCAGAAAGAAATCGTCATCGTTTAGGATGGCGTGCTCCAATGAGTATTGGGCCATCAGGTATCTTGAACGCCTCATACATGGACTCCATGATAACTAAAAGGAGGAAAACAATCATAATCACGCCTATGAGCCCGGCGAAAAGCAGCAGCACACGCGGGCCCCGACGTGGAGCAAGCGCACTGCGTCCTGAGAGCCCACTGCTCATCAGTGGTGCACGGTGCGGTGCAGCATCACCCTTCAGTTCGTTCCACCACCGCGCGGCGTCCATAGCCCACTCCCGCCACGTGCCACCATCCTCATACGTGACCGCCTGCTCCACAAAGTCGTGCTGTGCTGGCTGCCCTACCCGTACGCGGCGTGTCTGTGGTACGGAAATGAACCCCCCGCTGGATGGCGGTGCGACCACGCCGTGATCCACAGCCGCAGCAGCAGCAGCAGCAGCAGCAGCGGTGAGGGCTTGCTGCAGCTCCCGCACCTGCCCGCGCAGTTTTGCCTCCACCGCAGCGGCCTTGTGGCGTTCTTCCTCAATGCGCTTCGTCTTTTGCTGCTCGTGTGCCAGCTGCTTCATCACCTCTTCAAGGCTGTGGCGGCAGTCTTGCAGCTCCGCGTCAGCGTGGCGAGCCTGTGCCTCGGCCCGCTGCAACGCTTCCTGCAGGTTTTTGTTGTCGGCGTACAGGCTATCCAGCGCCTCCTCCCGAGCCACGTAATCTTGACGAAGCATCTCCAGCTCCGCCTGCTGTGCTTGGAAGGCGTGGACACCGACGCCGCTCGTACTGGCGTGGCCTCCCGCAGCTCCATCCACCGACGACTTCAAGGGCAACGGCGTGGGAACATTTGTGACTGTGCCTTCGGGAGAGCCAGCACCACTCCCACACGCACCTACCAGAGAAGCCAGCGTCTCAGCTGCCTGTATGCTGTCGGGTTCTTCTGCAACGCCATCGGCAGGGGTGGTGTCTTCCGCGCTCGGTTTGACAGGGAGTGAGATCACAGCCGGTGCGGTGAAAGCTACGGTGTTATTGCCGTTCGGTAGGGTACGAGCACCACTACGCCACTCCTCGAGTTCCACCTGTACAACGCGCAGCTCCTGCACTTCCATTTTGAGCTGCGCAGCGGTTGCAGCGGTGCTCTGGTGCAGCTCCTTTTCCTGTTTGATCTGGTCACTTAGGAGTACCTCTCGCTCCGCATGGCGCGCGACGTGCTTCTCTAGGCTTTCAATGGTCGTCTCGTACTGCGTCCTCTCCTCTTGCCAGTGCAGCATCATCTTCTCCAATGCCTGCCGGACCTCCATATCCACGGCCGCATTCGCTAGGCCGCTGCTCCTCATCAGAAAATGTGTCTGCTCGTACTGCTTTTCGCTACGCAGCTGTGATCGCTCCTCGCCGCTGCGCTGCACCATCTCCTTCAGTCGCTGGATCTGCTCCTGCAGGGATGCTACGTACGTGGCGTCGAGCAAGTTGGACGGTGTATCCGCCCTCGCCCCGCAGCTGGACGCCGTTGTGGTGGTGTTGCCAAAGAGTTGGTGCTCCAGCAAATTCTGGATGACAACTTCCAGCTGCTCATTTGCCATGTCCCACAATTCTCGCGAAGCGGCAAAGCGCAGTCGCAGCCTTGTCAGCTCCTTTTCGATACCGGTGCTCTCCTCGCGGAGCTCCTCGTAGGCCTGGACTTGACGAGCAAGCTGCTGCGTGAGGGTAGCAATGTGCTTTCGCAGGACTACTGGATCCGACGACGACGTCACGTCTGCATGGATATCGTGAGCAAGAATCTGGGAAGAGGAGTCCTGCTCCTGGCCCATCTCCACTACATCCTGAAACTTCTTGAAGAGTGAGTTCATTCTCGAGTAGTGTAGAATCAGCTGGGAGGCCTTTTTCTACTGCTTTTTGTGTGTATTTGCTTTGTTGGTGTTGTCGTTGACGCTGTTAAGCGCAATTTCACGACTCTCGACAATGAGGTGTGCGCATGCGAGTGTGGCTTCTTGACGGTGTTACTGGTGTGCGCTGCTGCGCAAAAAAAAAAAAAGCGACAGTGCTACGGTGGACGTGCAGAGAAATCGGCAGTCCATCAAAGATACGACGTTGCGGCCACCCGCAATAGAGAGAAAGAGAAGGAAGGAGGGCCATGGAAACGTAGTACATGCCTCAAGTTGACAGGTACGCAGCATAACATCATTTTAAAGGTGAGGAAGTGGAGTGAGAAACGGCCAGAAAAACAAATTCACCAAGACCAGCTGCGAGATATAAAATCATGTTTGGTTCGAGACAGCCTTTTTTGCCACAATCACACCCCAGGCACAAGGAAGAGGGACCTTTGCCATGGCCGGCCCGTCACCTCCGTCCTCTCGAAAGTGAAAAGATCAGTAGATGCACCGATTTGTGCCTCGGCTAATGAACTCAGGCCACGTTGCACGCAGCCAAAACCCGTCTACTATTATTATTGTTCGTTTTAGCAACTCTCTTTTCTTTTTTCGTGTGCTCGGTTTTAGAGCGCGCTTGCTAGTCGACTCGTGTACACCTTATCACATGTCGAAGCTCAATATAAATTGACTGCAACTTCGCTGCCCACTCTCTTTTTTCTGCGCTACGCTGCACTCAACTCCTCAAGGAGCGCGTGGACTGACTTCTCTGAAAACCCGCAGACCTCCTCCTGTGTGCCGGGGTCGATCTTAATCTCGCTCTTCTGCATGTCCACGTCCTCCACGACAAAGGCGCCGGCGGTGTGCAAGCACTGCCCTCGCTCCACCACACGCGCAATTGCGTCTTCTGGAATTTCGCGATAGGAGGTGAGCGTTGTGTTCGCTTTTGACACCAGCAGATCCTTCGCAAAGGAGTAGAGCACCGTCGTCATCACCGTGCCGAGCTCGTCGTTCGAGTAGGACTTGATAAACGACAAGGCCTCTTCCCTCGACGTCGGTTTCTCACGTATCTCGTTGTGATAGTACACTACCTGGTCAAACGTCACGGCGACGCTGTCAGGGTGCTGTGCAATGCGGGCTTGAAAGGCAGCATCCTCGATAATCTTCTCTCGCAGCGCAGCCATTTTGCCGTGAGCAATCAAACTTGTTAAAGAGTACGGGTCGTTGGAGCGGAACTGCTTCTCGTCTATGTCAGGTGAAAGATAGACAAGGTCGTATACGTCGCCAAAGTGTGCCTTGGCGATCTCGCGGCGACGCGACGCACTCGTGCCGACCACCATGACTGGCTTCGTCATCCTGCACGTGTGTGTGTGTGTGTGTCCATGTAACTGTGTGCGTATGTGTTTGTATTCGATCTATCAGTTTATGCTTGTATGGTTCTCTTCGAAAGTTGCCCTCTACACAGGTTCTCTCTGAGAAATGTGCTTCCCGCCTGGGAACGACGACAATAAAGAAAAAAAGACGGTGGATTTAAGGAGGCAGAGATAACTCCAATGAAAAGGAGAGCGAGATATTGCGTAGCGCTGTGGAATAAATCAGCACCTCTTCTGACCTAAGTGCTCAGCAGCACGCGGAGACGCATCAAACAGCACCCGATGCCCCCGCAAGCAAGCACGCCTATACGTGCGACAGAAACAAACAACACAAAGGACAGCTGATTGTGTATTTACAGTCCTATGATACAGGAGGAAGTTCCCTGCTTTTTTTTCTTGAACAGCAGATTAAACCCAAACTCTGCAGCGTACAGCCTCTTGAACGACCTCGAAAGGCTCCGCACCAAACAGAGAGAAACAGGAGAAGTGGCAACAATACATAAAGAGTACACCTGCATAGACGCGCGTATCGTAGGGTTGATGAACAGTACGCACTCCAGTTCGTCCCTTATTAAGACAAGTTTTTTTTCTCTTTTGTTGTTTTCTTACTAAAGCGAATGTGGGGGGCTGAACAACGCAGAGGCATTACAAGTCGCGGCACGAAACAACGTTTCAATGGATGGGCGAAAAGTGAAGTACGCAAAAGGCAAACAAAGAAAAGGGGAAACCACATAAAGAAAACAAATCTCCCGAAAAGCAAAAAGACAACAACGGTGGGCACCACATCCAACGTTGCACGCGCCCCCGCCTTCCGTCATCGGCAATTTCGGCTGCGTCATCCGCTCTGCTGTCATGCCTTTCCTTCCACGTGTTTCATACTAATTGGGTTGCAGCTGTGGAAACATCTTTTGATCCATCGTGGGCGGTCCGCGTTTGAGGTACGCGGTAAAGGTGCTCCACTGTTTCTCGCTCTGCAGACGGTACGTGTCACGGTGTCGTCGCGTTGTGCTGAGGACGATCTGTTCCCGCAACAGCTCGGTCTGCTTTCGCTTGTGGAAGCTCTTGCTGTCCGCATCTACGCGCTGCACAAACTGCTTCAACTTCTCTCGAGGCACGTGGCTGAAGTTGACGATGAAAGGGTGCTTCAGCAGCTGCGCCACAGACCACCGCTTCGACACATCCACGCACACGGTGCGCAGGATGAAGTCGTAGAAGGGCTCCGACCAGCTCAGAGGCTTGCTCATCCTCGAGAGCTTCAACCAGTTGCCGTAGTTCCAAAAGTCGGATTTGAACTGCTCGCAAGGGTGAATGCCAGAAGCCAGTTCGAGGAGCATGATGCCGAGCGACCAAACATCCGCCTTCGCGGTGAACTCCACCACCGCCTCGCTGCCCCCGACGTCGTCTGTGTCAGCGTCGCGGTGTAGAATGTTTGCGGTGAAGCGCTCCGGCGCCTTGTACAGCATCGACCCAAGATCAATGCCGCGGCGCTCCACACGCTGCCTATCCTCCATCACGCACCCGCATCCGAAGTCGGCCAACTTGAACCTCTGCTGATCGTAGCATAGCAGCACATTGGCGGGCTTCAGGTCACAGTGAATGATGGAGTAATCCATGTGCAGTTCACTCAACCCTTTGAGAACGTCATGCGCTAGCATAGATAAAAACACCTCAGGCATCGGTGTCTGTCGATCCACCTGTCGCTCCCAGCAGGCGGGCTCGTTGTACGAATTCCGCCCGAGTGCATGCCGTGGGGAGCCGTACTGGGCCTGATCCGCCCGGCGATCCAGCATCAGCCGCTTTGCTGCCGGATCGCCTGACATGTACTTGCGGAAGGTCGACTGCGCAATCCCCATCAGCTCGTCTTTCGGGATGCGGGAGACCATTTGCTGAATATACTCTACCGTGAACGACATCAGCTCCATTAGGATGCTCAGCTGCTTCTGCTCCACGTCCAAGGAAGCCACAGCGTTGAACATCTGCATCATGTACTCCGGTGGGGGTCGGGATCGCTGCAGGCTAATCATCGTCAGCTCCTTCACCAGACCCTTCTTCCGCCCCTGACGCTCGGCATCATTCGTCGCGTTTATCGCCTCATCAATGTTCATGCACTTCAGTGCGTACACCTTCTCATCAACGCGCACGCGAAAGACAGTGCCCTGTGTACCTTTTCCGATCAACTCTTCGATGACCACTTCATCCATGTCCAGCGAGCGGTTGCTGTGCCCAATGTCCTTCGCTGAGATGGGCTTTGCTTTTCGCGTCCCATTGCTGCCCGCATGGCCGCCTCCGCCACCGCCGTGTGGCCAGGGACCACGGCCGGATGCCAACGACGTGAGCGACGACGAGCTATCATGGTGCCGCAGGCTCGGCGAGCTGGTGGAATGGGCAAGGCGTCCAGAGCCGTTCGTTGCGGCCGTCATGGTGTTTGCACTAAACCCCGGTATCAGGGATACCCCGGAGGTCGGCGTGACAGCCGCCGCTGGTGATGGTACAGTCGTCGATGTCAGTCCCGTGGCGGGGGACGTCGCCGACCGTGTTGCTTTGGATTGCGACTCGGCTGAATCGTCGCGAGTGGCGGTAGACCGTACCGAGCTCTTTGCGCTCGCGATGGACTTCGCCTTTGCCGTGCGGAACAGCGGAGAGCCGGCCGGCTTTTTGGCCGTGATGAACAACGACGCCCACTCCGGCGCAATGGGAAACGACTTGACAGGAAACAGTGGGGTAGGTGGAGGCGGCGTGAGGCGGTGGTGGTTCGCTGCTCGCTGCGACGGCGACGTGTTGCCTCCAACTCCTCCGCTTGGCGACGCGGCGGTCGACGCGGGCGACATCACCTGCCGCATCCCGCCATCGGCGGACATCTCAATGTTGAAAATGGCTTCCTGCACTGTGTCCACCGCCCGTGCGGCCTGTTTTTTCTGCCGCAGCCGCTCCGTCAAGAGCCGCGCGTCTTCAGTATCGGTAAAGGTGCTCTTGCCCTCCACAAACATCGATATGCCGTCGATAAGAACGAAAATGTTCGTGTTGTTCACGTGGATGAACTTCGCCTCTCCTTGTTGCCCACCCAAGTTCGGCGACCGACTGCCGCCACCACCACCGCTACTGCTGTTTCCACGAGCAGTGGACGTCGACAACGCCCCATCCGCGAGACGTGACCCTCCTGCAACGCGACACTGCGCGTTTACCGGCTTCCCAAAGTCGGCGGTCGTGTCCAGTGACGAAAGATCAGCCAACGAGTTCAGGTTGGAGATGCTTGCGCAGCGAAAACTCGGGTCTGTTGTCACCATCGGAGACACAGTGCTATCGTCAATGTCAATAAAAAACTTGCTCAGCTCCTGCTCATTCTTTTGCTGCACCTGCACCTCGGGCACGTGGGACTTGAGTTGTGGCAAGTCGAACGCCGGCCCAGTGCGGCGAAGAGGTCGCTTAGCACGCATGATTGCTATCAAACGTGTTTTTCCTATTGCAGGGCTGTTAGAAGAGATTTAAAAACAAAAATGTGGTATAAAAACAAAACGAAAAAAAAGAGAAGAAACGAGTCACCAGGGAAACGCGGTAATGAGTAAGGGTTTAAGGTGGCGTTGTTGGCCAGATCCTCGACAGCAAAGAAGAGGTGGAAGAGGGGGGGAGGCTTGGGATGCGTGTGCTTTCGTGTGAGCGTGTGCCTCCCCTTTGCTCTCTCTTTTCTCGCACGAACCAGAAATAAACAAGAAAACGTCAGATTACGTCCTCAGCGCGTTAAGAAAACACAAAGAGCCACCAAAACACCAAATTAATCAACAACAGGAGCGACGAAAAACGAGACACTGAAGAGAACTCATGAACGTGCGTTCATATGTTTCGCGAAGAAGACAGTTTTCTCCCTTCTTTTCGTTTGCGTATAAAGATGATACGAACCCCCTCACTCCCTCACTCACAACACACGCGCTACAAACTCACAGCTGAGTTCCGCGCCAGCGGGAATTAAGACGTCGCCGTGATACCACAGTAGTTTTGACCGCGTCTGCGTGGACGTCCTGCAGAGGGGCGCGATGCAGACAGAAGTGAGCACGTGAGACCGAAGAACAGACAAAAGAAAGACGGAAAAAACGGGTAAAGAAAGGCAGATGACGAGAAAGAACAGAGCAGCAACCGACAGAATCCGCTTTTCCACCAGCGGCGCTCAGTGTAAAGCTGAGGAAAACTGAAAGACGAAATCATCATTTCTTTTTTGCTGCTGTTGTATCCCTCCTCTTCGTCGAGCAGCGCACCCGTAGATCAACCGTTTGCGCTAAGAACGAAGGCTCACCATCCACGAGCACCCTTTTGAATCTACTTTTTCATCAAAGTTCCTTTATCGTGCAGCACCACAATCACGATTAAGAGCCTCACCTACCTTCATCACCTTCTTTTTTTTTGCTTACTCGTGAAACAGCAACGATAAACACGCGTGTCATCCAGCAGCTCAGCGTACGAAACCACTTGGACAGACAAACAGCAAAGGAGTCTATAAAGTAAAAAAGGCAGTAGCAACAGCATCAGCAACTGAGTCAATCATCATCCTCCTCGACAATAGACTCCTTTGTGAACTTCGATCGAGAATCCAGCGCTGGTGGATTGCGCACATCCGCGTAGCGGACATGTGGCGGTGGCAGCGTCTCTTCGAAGAGGGTCGACATGGAGGATCTGCTGGCTGCGGGAGACCGCCGCGCGTGCGCCTTCAGCTCCTCACCAACGCGCAACGCCTCCAGATACCACTCCGCCCACAACACACCGGCTTCTTTCCCATCATTCAATGAGCGAAGTACGGGATCGACACCACCGCTGTTGCTGCTTGCCGTATCCCCTCCTTCATCTCGTCTCAGCAGGTCCTGAGAACGTTGGGACGACTGCAATGGGTCTTGTTGCTGCTGCTGGTCACGCAGCCTCTGCTCGGCTGCTCGGCGCATCATCATCGGAGGTCGCTGCCCACTCGTCGAGATCAACGCCACCTCTGGGTTGCTCGCCTTCAGCGCCGCCGGCGGCGGCGAATGTGTTCCGCTGGTCTCGCTGAACGTTTTCTGCGGCGACAACGTCACACTGCTGGGCCGCACGCCTGCAGTGGCGGACTTGTCAGCCAAATCACTCGTGCCGCTGTGGGTGCCTTTCACTTCATCTTCGCCCTCCTCCTCTTCTTCATCCTCCTCGTCGACCGCCCGGTCTTCGGCGGATTCGGAGAGGTTGGGCTTTTCAGTCTTGTCGAGGGTGGCCGCACCGGTGGCACAGCGGTGTAGACGCCGCTCCTGGTGCGCGCGGGTGCGGTTGCGCAGTTGCATCTCGCGATTGCGGTACTGGATGTTCACCGCGCTAATAGGGAACGCAACAGGATCCCAAGCCTCAATGAGGAAGAGCAGCGATGAGCGAAGGTGCCGACACACGTTGGTGAAGAGCTCGCACTCGCTGAAGATAGAAGCGAGGGACCAGTGCTGATACTGTCGCATGCACCCCACGAGCACGCTGGTTTGCAGCTCGCCGAGGGGGCAGACAAAGAGGATCGGGTGCCACTGCCGATCCACCGCAAAGTCCAAGGCGCGGATGATGTCGCGGCGGCTGAAGTCGTCGCCACTGTTCATCCCGTCGACACGCCAGCTGCGCATGTCTGCCACCCCCACCACTCGAATAGGCCCCCGTGTAGAGTGCCCGGCTGACGGCTTGCCGCTGACGTCGGCGCTGAGGGAGCGCTTCACCGGGCCCGGCAGCGCCTCGATGGAAAGCAGTACAACGTTGCGTATACCAATGTGGCGCAGAAACGGCACGTTTGCTTCGGTGGGGTACGCACTGCGGTAGACGCCCTCCTCCACCATGGCAAAGTTCAGCGGAGGCACGAGTGTGGGCCCACTTGTTTTGCTTGAGGACGCCATACTGCATCAGGTTGTTCATGTGGACGTCACGGTCAAAACAAACACACACAGACGCACAGAATAGTTGAAAAAAAAAAGGAACAAGCGAGTGAAGGAATGAAAGAGTGGTAGATGACAATAAAAGAGATGGCAGTAATAATAGCTTCTGCAAAACAGAGAGCAGCGGAGCGGAGAAAGGTTGAAGGTCAACGACACACAAACAAGCAACTCATCCTCATAATCCCTCCGAAAAAAAAAAAGCAGAGAGCTCACTGTTGTCTTAGGAGACAACTACGGCAGCTGACAAGGCACCCCCATACGCACAGATACAATAAGCTAACAGCGGCGCAGTTAGCTTTCGTAGCAAACAAGCCCGTCGCATCGAAATGCTGTATCTTGCACAACAAAAAAAGCACTTTTGTATGTGCATGTCTGTGTGTATGCGCGCGGTAAATGACGTCGAAGGATCACATGGACTCCACACAGTGCACGGCCAAGCGAGTGTGAGTGCGAATGGGGAGAGAGGAGGCGCGGTCTCCGGCGACCGCACACAGAAAAAGAAAGCTGTTGTTGTTATTCATCTCACTTAACACTCAGAGAGACACAAAGAGACGCACATCCGCCCTCACTTACACATTAGTCATAAATAGTAGTAATATACCAACTGCAACATCCGGAAAGGTGTAGAGAACAACAGCTGCACGGCTGCAATCAAAGTCGGAAACCTCGCACAGCACTCACTGCCTCTTTCTCTTACTACCCCTCTCTTTTTTTTTTTTCAGCATCTATCAGTTTAGAAAGAAAAAAAAACAGGGGACAACACAACAGAAGGGCAAACGCTCAGTCATTGTAAACGGACGCAGAGAGCAGCTCATCGTGTAGCTCCAAATATCGTCGCTCACCCGTCCTCCTCTTTCACTAAATCAAGAAACGCGTTCCGCCTGCTTTTTCCGCTGCCACTCTGACGGTCCCGCACTTAACCACTACAGTGACAGCAACCGCAGCCCACCACTATTCCACAGAACATCACGAAACACAAGCACGTACAGCTTCATCGCAAAACACACATGCGAACCCACACTTTGTTCTGCTTCTCCCTACGGAAGTTCAATAAGTCTCTATAATTAAAAAGTGTGTAACGGAGTTGTCCGAGACGCAGTATTCAACAAACGAAGTGAAAGGAGAGAGAATAAAGAAAGAAATGACCGCAGCCGTGACAAGACACGATCGTTCCCGTCAGCGTCAATCAGCTCAGAACACGCAAAAGACAGAAAGAGCTCTTCGTAACTAGGATCACTCTTACTGCTGTTGCGCCTGCTCCTCGGGCTTCGTGACAATGACGTCGTCCACCTTCAAAATCATCTTCACCACTTGCGTGGCGAGGCGCAGCTGCGAGCACTTTCCGCTCAGCGTCTCAAAGACCTCCTGCTGCTTCATGTCGATTGTGCCGCGATCCATGCAGTCGATGCCAGCGTACGGGTTCTTGCCGACCAGCTGGGCCTTGCGTGCGTCGGACAGCGCGCGGATCGGGTCAAGGCCGCTGTTGAGGGCAAGGTTGATCGGGATGGTCTCCAGGGCGTCAGCAAAGGCGCGGATGGCGTACTGGTCTACCGTGGACACGGCATCTGCATGCGCCAGCACTGCCGACGAGGCTGCCAGCTCAGCGGAGCCGCCGCCGTAGACGATGCGGTTGTCGCGGATCAGATTGCGCACCATACAGATGGCGTCGTGCAGGGAGCGCTTCGCCTCCTCGATCATCATCTTGTTGCCACCGCGGATAAACACTGTCACCGCCTTACTATTCGGGCAGTTCTCGATGAAGATCATGCGGTCCTTCGTCGTGCCGAAGTTCACCTCACGTACGCTGCCGCAGGTGCCGAGCTTCTCTGCCGTCAGGTCCTCGAAGCGGGGAACAATGCGACCGCCCGTGGCGATCGCGATCATCTCCAGCTCCACGCCACCCACCCAGCGCACCGCCGGGAGGCTGTTACGGAAGAGGAGGTAGTTCGCCTCGTCGTCGAAGCCCCACTGGCAGATGACAAGGTCAGCCCCGGCATCCTTACAGCGCTGCACCTCTGAGCGAAAGTACTCCTGCTCCTGCGCGTGGAGTTCCTTCATGTGCTCGGCGCTATTGATCTGCAGCGTGTGCTTTGTCTTCGGCTTCGGCGGCTCGAAGGCGCAGGTGAGGATCGCCATCTTCGGGTTCGTCAGCTTCTTTGGCATCTGTGGGTGAGAGAAGTCCTTGTCCAGTACAATGCCATCCACGAGGCACGTCTCTTCCAGCCGACCACCCACCTTACCCTCCACCTTAATGAGGTCCATGTTCACGTCGCGGCGCTCCATATCCGCCACGGCGAGCACAGCATCCACGCAAATCTGCGCCAGACGATCACGGTCACGGTTCACTACCTTGGAGTTGAGCGTGGAGCGAGCCGTCTGGAGAAGGACATCCTTTTTCTCCAAGGAGATCACATCCGCGACCTCCTCGAGTCGCCTGCAGGCGATCTCGCACGCCTTCTCAAAGCCCTCAGAGATGCGAGAGCTGTGGATGCCCTTGTCCAGCAACGACAGGGACTGCTCCAGCAGCGCACCGGCGAAGCAGACCACCCCAGTTGTGCCATCGCCAATCTCCGAGTCCTGCGACTTGCTCAGCTCCACCATGAGCTGACCAATCTCGTTGTCAATGTCCATCAGGTCCAAAATGGTTGCCCCGTCGTTGGTCACCACGACCTCGTTGTCCGGCGTTGTCAGAATCTTATCCATGCCACGCGGGCCCAGGCTCGACTTGAGTACGTTCGCCACACCAAGGGCTGCGAGGATATTCACCTTCTGCGCCTCCACGCCGCTCACGCGCTCCTTCTGCTCCTGCTCCTTCACCAAGAGAAAGGGCCGGCCATACTCGTCAAACGCGAGAGACATTGTTTTTATTGCTGCTTTTTTTTCCTGTTGGTGGTGCTGATGTATAAACTGTTTGCTGTCGCCTCTACTGGAACACTCTTTCTCTAATTGGGGAACTACACGTAACTGGAAAGAAGGGAGAAGAGACAGTTAGACGAGGAGTGAGAGAAGCGGAGGGGAGACGCCGCAACGCGGTTCCAGGATTGAGCGAGACAAAAAAAAAAATGACCACGCACCAGGAAGCGTAACAAAGGGGGCTTCCAAATGTCCTGCCACGCTCTCATCTCGCACTTCTAGGAGGAAGAGGGCATTCATCACAGCGAGCAACGCCAGGTTCGCCGCATGCAACACACAGGGAACCGCTGAAGTGCACTTCCTTCATAGTATTGCGTCTGTATTGCTTGACCGATCACTTTTCTCACCGACCTACCCTTCAGGAACAACTGTAGTGAGTGAACAAATATGTGTGCTGCAGTTCGAATAAAATATGACAGAAAATCAACCTCAATAAAACGAAAGAAGAAGGGTGCCGTCATCCGTCGCTCTCTTGTCGTTTGTGCTTCATTTTACTTCACAGCTGAAAAAAAAAGAAGTGGTGTTCACGAGCAACCGAGAAGTAAAGAAGGGTGTCTCTGTATATGTCTGTAGTGGGAAAGGGAGGGGGGGGGGTGGAGAGAGAGAGAGAGGGCTCGACGTATGTGGTCAGTGTTGTCTGCACAACGCAATGAACTTCCTTGTTTTACTTTATTCTCATCCCTCCTCCCTCCCCTCCTCCTTCTCGTGCACGATTGTTTGCCTTCAGTGTCCCATGCTGTCATCGAGGTAACCTCTAGAAGTAACATGATTTTTCTTTTTTCTAGAGTTCCCACTACGTGTGTAGGCTTTAGGCGGCGTCGCCGTCCTCGTCGAGGTACTGCAATATTCGGTGTGTCGCAGGCGGAGGTGGTTCGACAGAGCTCTCACTTACCGCAGCGTTGGCATCCACACGCTGCAGGTCCTCAGCGCCGTGCTTGTGCTGCCCAACAAGCCCACGCCAGAAGTTGATGATGGCATTCATGCGTGCCCCCTTTTCGGTGGCATCGTAAGGGACGCTCTGCGCCGCAGTCGCAAACGGGCTCGTCAAATCGCCCATCAGCACTTCCTGGTGCAGCCGCGCTCGGCGTGAGTCACGCTCCGTCTCCCGCTGCTTGCTCGCCTGCGTGCGCTGCGCGATGTACTCCGCCTTGCGCTTCGCCTTCAAGTCGCCACCGAACATGGCGCAGAACGTTTCAGAGGCGCGGTGGTCCATAGTTTGGATCACGGTACTCCGCTTGCGTACGGTGCCGGCCACGGTGAGCAGGGTCATCTCCGACGGGATGTTCTGCAGCCTGTACTGCTCCTCCTGCTTGGCGCAGTAGTAGGCGGCGGGGCTTTGTCCTGGTAACGGGGCAGAGGGTCCACGGAGGAAGCGTACCATGTCTTCCTCCGTGCAGGGCGAGCGACTCACCATCACACTGAGCTGCTGAGACTCAGCCCACGACATGCGTGCCACACTGTACAGTGGTGCAGCCTGCCCGTAGCCCGTTGACGGCGTGCACAGCCCACCATCAAAGCACTCCCACGCCACCAATCTACTCGGGTCACCAACAGCGCCGACGAACGCCTCGCCATCGGGAAGCAGACTCACTGGTGTCGCGGGTGGCAGCCGTGTGCTAACGACGCGGAGCTGCTCGCACGTGGTAGCGTCAAACACAAAGATGAGAGGCGCCTGACCGCACACCACAATCGCGTAGCTGCCACACACCTGCACCTCCGACGCCCCGTCGCAGTCGGCGGTGTGTCGCACCGACATCTGCCAATTCTGCGCAGCAGCGCTTGCGCGGCCGCCACGATCTGACGACTCACCGATGGCGCGCCAGCACACAACAGCCCCGTTGGCGTGGACCGACCAGGCCCGGTTGCTGCGCTCGTTGGATGCGAGGCTCAGCGTGATGGTCGGCTCCCCGCCTTCCGTCAGCACACCAGCGTTGTCAACGCGGTGGATAAGCTCGCCGAGCAGCACGCGCGTCGACCTGGCCGCGGTGTCGTCGTTCTGCGAGATCTGCAGCTGCGGTGTGAAGGTGGCGGTGAGGTGCAGGGCAGAGTCGTCTGCGGCAGTAGCCATCGACGGCAACTCCCCTTCCAGTGGTCGCTCGTAGCCCCAAACAAAGAGCTGATCGCTAAAGCCGCCGGCGATGATCTTCTCTTGGTGAAAAATGGCTGCGTAAACAGGGAACCCGTGCGGCAACGTGCACACGCACTGCACGCTCGACGGACCGACACAGGCGTCTGCGCTGAAAGGGCTGTTGGGATGCGTTGGCTGCCACACCCGCACCGTCCCGTCCGATGAGCAAGACAACATGTAGCGATCCTCCTTCTGAAAAACGATGCGGTGAAAGTGACCCGTGTGACCCAGCAGCGTCGCCGCCACCGGCATGTTGGGCAACAGAGGATTGCGCAGCTCTACGATATACTGAAGATGGCGGTAGACGCCCAGTGCGAACAGTGTGCCGTTGTGCGTGAAGCAGACACATGTAACAACGCCCATGACAGCCGACGTCTGCACCACATCGTGCGGCAGCAGCGAGCGCTCGCCGTCCATGCGGTAGTAGTTCTCGTTCGCTGGTGCCCACGGGCTGGCAGGAACGGCGGATGTCGTAAGGCGGCCTCTGAGTGGCACGCGATCGTCGCTGCCCTCAACCTCTCTGTCCGCCGCGGCAGCGTGCGTCGATCGCGGAACGGCGCAGCTTCCACCGCCAGATACCAGCATGGACAGCAGATACTCTTCGTACGGCAGCATGTCCGTTGTGTCTGGCACGTAGCTGGTGTCGCTGTGCTGGCGCAGTGTCAGCACCATTCCGCCTTCGTAAGGAATTTTACGGTTGAAGTGAAACTTGAAGACGTGGTAAATGCTGGGAACGTCTGTCGTGATGTCCGGCCCACTTGAGACGCGTGGTCGACTCCCTAAGACGTTGCTCAGGTCGGATGTCTGCAGTCTTGCACCGGCGGCCGACCACGAGGAGGGAAGCAGCGCCTTCAGCCACGTCAGGTACCACGGCATTCGCTGAGGGTAGCGGTACATCTGGACGTGCACGTTCTCCGCGGATGCCAAGGCAGAACGCCCCGTACAGTCGCGCAGCATCATGAAGCCCCAGCAAATGGGATAGAGACCAGAGCGCAGTAGTGGGAAACCATGAATCGTCTCGTTGCCAAAATCCAGCACCTCGACGAGCAGCATTGCATCACTCGCGGCGCCGCGAAGTCGCTCCGAGCTGAGGCGCAGCGCCACCTTCGCGTCCCACCACGGCGCGCGAGACTTGTGAGCACGCATGTCAAACGGATGCGTCACCGCACACGGCACGGCAGCTGACTCCCGCACCAGACTCTGCCCCGTGACGCAGCTCACCACCCAGACCCGCACAAAGGGATGCACGACACCCGTGTCCGCGTGCAGTGGACTCATGCCCCGAATGCTAACTGCGAGCACCACGCCATCAGCTGCGGTGGTTTCGCCTGCACTCCCCGAGCCTCTTCCCGTCCTGCCGCGCGGATGCTGTTGCTGCTGCGCACCTACGCCCGCCTCGTGGGAGACGGCGGTGGACGGTAGCACTTTCGAATCACTGGTAGCGTCGCTGAAGGCACCCGTGAAGCGAAAATGTACTGTCCCGGCGCGGGCGTGGTCGGACTCATCACCAACGACATTGTCATCTTCATCATCATCCGATACGTTTGCCCCACCTCCCACGCCAAAAGTGTATTCGTCAGTCCGCACGACACTGCCGTAGCCAAGAAGGCTGTTTTGTGTGAGCCGCTGCGCATTCTTGCGGCTGAGACCTTTATTCTTGGAGCTTGCCGCGCAGAGAGCAGCGAAGCGCGCAGCTGGGCTTACAAATGGGAGAGGGATGCCGTCTGCACGCTCGTCTGCACCGTCGTGGGTATCTGGAGTGGCGCCGCCTTCCCTGTCACCGGATACGCTCTGGAGTGGCGATACAGGCGGCCGATGGCGCTGCCGTTGAGCAGCATGATCGGGGGTGAGCGCGTTGGTGCTCTGCGACGACTGTGAGTTTTTTTCACGCGAGGTGACGGACCCGCCGCCGGTCCCCTCCACATCTCGCATCTTGATGACCATCTGTTTCGACCTGCTTTTCCGCTTTCGCTTCTCGCGATGCGGCGGATGGCGTGTATCTGCTGCTTCAAGAGGCCTCGCCTTCATAGCCGGCGCTGCGGGGACGAAGCGGCTTGTCCGGCCCATGTAGGCGTAGTGGTCCGCGTCCACGTCGCTGGAGGTGCCAGCCAACGACGCGTCTCCGTTGCCGTCCGGTGAGGTGAAGAGCGTGCACTCCAGCTCCTCTAGGGCGTCGCGTGTTCGCCTCAGATGCCGTCGCCTCTCTTCGTTTCTCGTCATGTTCGGCGCAGGCTCGGGCACCACCGCGGCAGGCGCTGCAGGCTGTGTACCGCCGGTTGCAGGAGCACTCGAAGTTGCCACTGGCAGCGACCCAGCAGCCGGACGTGCGCCGACAGAGTCGCCTGGAGTAACGAACAGCAACGCAGGAGGAGGAGGAACTAACGGTGGCGGGGACGACTGTGGGAATAGCGATGCGGCATTATGGGCAGACGCTTCCTGTCTAGCTCCTGCAACTGGGAGAAGCGCAGTGACAGCGTACGGCACACCAGCAGTGACGGAGGCAAATCCTCTTTGATCCTTCTCTAATCTTGTCGCCGTTATCGTGGGAGGAGGAGGTGGTGGTGGAGTCAGAGGCACCGTAGGTGCGACGGGGGGAAGATGAAGTTGTGGAGTAGTATTCCTGCCCTCCTCTGCCACTGGCAAAAGAGTAGGAAGCTGCGTAGCTGTAACGAGAGACGCCGTAGGAGCCGCTGGAGAGGGGGTGCCACCGTCGCCGTGTGGTTTGGGCAGCACAGATGAGCCCTTGGGTGACGATGACGCAGGGAGTTGCAGCGCCGACGGTGACGGATAGGAAGACGCAGACGAGGGCGACGGCACGGCAAGATGGGTTGTTGCGTGCGCTGCTGCTGTCGCCGTTGGTAATGAAGGTGTGGCAACAGCAGCGGCACCTCTGCCTTGCAGTTGGTTGCTTGCAGTGGGCACACCATCTGGCACCGTCGCCGTTGTCAGCATCGGTACGGTGCGAGAGCAAGACGACGACGAGCCCACGTGCAGCGACAGTGGGCGAGGGATGTGAGCGACGTGAGTGTCGGCCACAGGCGCAGCAGCAGCAGCAGCACCCGACACCAACGCGGGTGGGTTTGGAAGAGGGATAGTCGGCACCACTTCGAGGCTTGCTTGTGCCGCGTGAACTGGCTGTGGTGTAAAGAGAGCAGCCGGTGGCTGAAACGGCGATGTGGCAGAGGTGCGCAGCGAGCCGGGGAAACCGGAGCGAGTCTCGCCCACAAGAACGCTAGGTGAGCTTGGCAATGGAAGGCGACGGATGTTGCGCCGCACAACACTGTCATCGCTGTCATCGTCGCTGTAAGTTGACGCCGCTACGGCCCGCGATGGTGAACTGGTGGAGGAGGAAGAACTCATGAGAAACGAGTCTACTTGATTGTGTGTGTGTTTGTGCTTGTTTGTTTTTCTCTTTTTCTTTAGTGGCTAATGTTACTGGCTGTAGATGCAGAAGTGAAAGACTTCCTCAAAGCTGCAGATGAACCCAAAATAATCATCGATAGATCGAAAAAAAAGTACGAGCAGATTTCGTACGTGAAGTGGAAACCGAGAGTCTGTCTGTATGATTGTATGTATGTATGAGGATGTCTATCGGTAAGAGAGACGTCTATAAAAACGCTTATTTCTGCGCGACGGTTCTATTGGAGTTGAGTGATGTCCCTGCCCTTTCCCTCTCTGCCACGAGCGACTAGGGAAGTTAAATCCCTTCGCACGCTAGATTTTCGCACGGCGTCAGCTGCGAAAGGAAGAGGATCATAAAATAAGAGAAGCACACGAAGTCGTTGATGTTCACCAAGTACACAGAGGATGAAAAGCACCTGCTGCGACAAAAAAAAAACTCTATCAGCGGGAAAAAAAGCACGTCGAGGGCACGTAATGCGTCACCCCCTTCCCCAGAAAACTCGTGCCGCTCTCCTTTTTTTTTTCTTCCTGCAGTCAACGGAGGCATGATGAATGCAATCCCAGTGTTTTGGTGGGTGCTTCTATTTGTATGTGTGTGACCGCGTGAGTGTGGACGGTTGGCCTTTACGCAACCACTGAAGACACGCAACGACAATAAATGCCTTGCGTCGGAGCAGCGGTTCTGTCGCCCCCTAGTCTTCTTCCCGGGAGGAAGGGCATCATCTTCCTCTCTTGTCGGATGATGAGCACACACGCATTTACTGGTGCTCACTGCACATGTTGTTCCGCACAGACACGCCACATGTTATTCTTCTCTTTGACTCTTCAACTACATTCTTTCTAGCAACGCAAACAGCAATAAAAATGAAGGAGAAACAACACCAAGTTACGCTTGTCGGGTGTGTTCTGGAAGATAAGCGAGAAACAGCTTCAGAGGTCGTCGCTACCAGCCATTTTCCTCATCTGTGGCCTCATCACATCCACGCACGACAGCAATGCATGATGGAACGTGCAAGAAACAATAAAAAGAGCAAGAGGACGCATACCAAACAAAAAAAAAAATCACTGCCGCGAGTTACCACAACGCCTTGCGGACAGCGGCGGAGATCGCCCTTAACAACAGCAGACGCTAAAAGAACCAATAATAATAACACAGCGCCCACGTAACTCAATGACATAGAACACCTTTTAAAGCAGAAAAAAAAAGAGTGAAAGAGCATTTACTTATGTCAAACCTTCCCTCCCCCTTGCCGCATCACATCAGAAACAGCACCAAACAAACAAACAACAACAACAACAAAAAACAGTCCCTGCTCACTAAGAGAACATCAGCTTAAGCTGCTGGCGAGCAGTTGGTACGTCGTTGTTCACAGAAGCCAGCACATCGCGAATCACCTCGATGTCGGTCGACAGGAACTCTAACTGCAGGGCGTGTGCCGGGCTCAGCCGCTGTGGAATGTCTGGAGGGCTGTTGGGACTTGCAGATGAGTGCCGGCTGGATAAAGGAGGGATGCCCGAGTCTGCCTTCTTCAGCTTCTCCGACGCCCGCAAGTACAGAAAACGAGAGACAAACTGGTCGCGTCCCACCTCCGACACATTCTTCACATACTCGTCGCACGTTATGAGTTCCCGCTTCAGCCCATCTTCGAGGAGCGTGAGCAGATCGTCCGAGGCGTGGATCTCCGCCATCAGCTCCAGTGCTCGTGCCTGGAGTGGATCAGCCGGCACGAGGCAGTTGGCGTGCTCCTCGATCGTGTCGGAGTGCCCTTCTAGCTGCCGCAGCAGCGAGCTAACACTACCGACGCTCGGCACGTACTCCTGCAGCTCTGCCTGGTGTGCCTGCAGCAGTTCCTTCGCCTTGTGCAGCTCCCGGTTAGACTCGTTGAGCCTCTGAAGGTACTGCAGGGCCTGCTCACGTGTGTCAAGGTAGTTGCTGGCCTTCTCATTCACGTCAATCACGACCTTCTCGGCCGCCTCCTGTACGAGCGCCTGCCGTGCAGGGTCAATATTCTGCGACGCGAGGTTCGACAGCACTGCCGTGGGGGATGCGTTGGGCGGGTGGTAGTCCGAACCTACCAGCGGGTACTCCAGTTCAAACTGTTCGCTTATGGCGAGGAGGGTGTCGAGCAGCGGGAACGGTCGCTCCACACCGCGCAGAAAGGACAAGCACTCCACCTGGATGCGGCCGTCGGGCGACATGACGGGGTAGGGCTGCTTGATCTTATCGTTGCCCGGTGGTGGCACGAGAACCGCGGAGGGAATCTGCTGCGGGTATTGATCCGTGAAGGACAGCACCACTAGCAACGGCGTGCCAGCATCCCGTGGGTTTTTTCGGATCATGAGGAAACACTCTAGGTGGAGCGGCTCGGCAATATCTTTGCCCGGTGTGAGTCGTGCGCGCGAGTTCGGGAAATTGTTGGCGTAGGGGAGGAAGCAGTTCACGGCGTGCGTGATGGCGCTGGCAGCAACGGGTGGGTAGTACTTCGAGATGACCGAAATGTCGGCCGCCTGGCTCAACGACAGCTCCATGATGGCGTGCTAAAGTGATGTGAAAGGGGACGTAGAGGTAAAGACAAACACACAAACAGTGAATACTGCGGTTTTTTGTTTAGTGATGTGTGTGCTTTTGTGACGCCATATGTAGCGAGTTGCGAAACCCCCAAAGACAGAGAAAAAAAAAAAGATGAAGAATGATGGTGGAGGTGGTAGCAAAGGTGGAAGAGAGTAACGTCGACATCTCGTGAGGAGCTCGAGTCAGGTGTGAAAAGGAAAAAGAATAAGCAAAAGCACCGAGTGCAATACACAAAAAGAGGGCGGTCAGCGACACCGCCGCGAAGCCAGCCATCACGTTCATCTGCGTGTTTTACGCTCCAACGAGTGTTCGTAAGCATGCAGCGAACTCACAGAGCGGATATGAGAAGGAAAGAGAACGGGCTGTATTTTTCTCTAAGACGCTCAGGGGGGCTTCAATAATCTGTTGTGCGCAAGGATGTCCCTCCAGAGTGACATCTCCCTTTTCTCTCCCTACTTACGCACATAAAAAGCGAAGCTTACATGAGTTATCGACACAGCCTACATTGAAAACGCACAACCATACACGCATAAACACACAAAAGGAGCGTCCCATCCACTCCAGTGATGGAAGAGAGAAGAGAGGAATGCTATGAGTGGCACAGAATGCCTATAGCGAGCCGACTACAAAAGACAACAACAAAAAAGCACATCGAAGCACAACAGTGTAGGGGTCGTGTGACGTAAGAGGGGTAGTGTAGTCTCCTATTCCCTTTCCACTGCATTCCGATTTCATCGCCCTTTTTTTTCTTTTTTTCAGGAGTATCCTTGAATAGCCCACAATCATCGCTGCAAATAATCGTAATGATAGTAGTGGCAGTGGTGAGAAGCGAACACAACCCCGGTTCAAGCAAAAAAAAAGAGGCACCAAACGCAGCCAAGGCTTAAAAAAAAAAAGAAAACCCGATGAAAGTAAGTAGGTGGACTTCACAGTGGACGGCCGCCCTCCTTCCTTTTTGGTGTTTCTTCTTTTGCCAATCGCCAATAGGACACAAGCCAAGCTCCACGAGGCCAAACAGGTTTGTGGAGGTTCAGCAGAGCTAAGCTACGTAAAACGAGAGAAAGGACTCGGAAGCGCACGATAAGAAAAGGAAATGCAATTGGATAACGAACAATAATGAGTCTAACGCACGGCAATGATAAAGGCACAGACCAAAGGGGAAAAAAGCAGCCGAGGAACTCAGATTTAAAAAAAGGCAAGAAAATGAAAATGACGAGAAGTACAGCAACTTCGAGGGGGGCTACCTTGCGTACCCATACCCACCTCTCTCCTCCCTTCCCCTCGCCTCCCTACATGCACACACTTGTGGATACCAATGCGCGCACAGCCATGTGCGCAGAAACTACCAAGGGACGACGGCAAACACAAGTGGGCGGTGGAATGAAACAAAACCACACACACAAAAAAGCTGAAGGCTAGATGTGGCCACTACTCAGCAGAAGCCACGTAACGTAACTGTCAAGTGTAGTATGGACCGAAAAGAAACACGTTGTCATGGCAACATCTTCCATGATTTCAAAGCTAGTCTCTCATCTTCTCGTCCCTCTGAAAAGCGGTTGCCCAACCTTCGTTTATGACCCTTTCTTTTCTTTTACAAAGAAGGCAAGGCTACGAACCAAGTTCGAACGTGAAGAAAGACGCATGTGCAGACAGAGTGACTAAATCAGCGACAACGGAAAGATATCAGCAACTGTGAGACCACCGCGCGTGAGGTGCGTTTCGATGCAGTCTTACCTTTACTATGAAGAAGGCAAAAAAAGGAGAATAAAAACAAGCCTGTCCTTCGCAGGTGCAAACGCGCAAGAGAGTTCAAAACACAAAACACGCAAAAAAAGTAGAAAATAACCTCCAACGGAAATCAGAACAAACAAGCAAACAGGCCAAAAAAAGAACCAGAAAGAAACTCGACGAGAACACACGTTGACAGAGCGCGAGAGAAAGAAAGGAAGTGAGAAACAAACCAAGGGCGCAAATACACAAATAAAAAAAAGAGGAGAAACTAAATAGGGAGAATAAGCACGTTTTCATGCGTTCGCTAAATTACAAAAGAGGAAGCAAGCAGTGTTGCACATTCCATCTTCTTCTGTCTTTTCCTTGGTGTACACACGCAGAGAGAAAGAAAGAAACAAAGGAAGCCATGCAAAAAGTACATTTGAGTGGAGAAAATGAAAGAGCAAATAATAAACAAATAAGGTCAAAAATTGCTTCTGCATCATCACAAGTCGATGGAACTCACGAAAGAGCTGTAATCAAAATAATCAAAGTCAAAGGAGGAAAAAAAAGAAGATGAAAACGATGGCACGAACAGGAGCCGTACGCACACGAATGTACTACAACGCGAGAATGTCCAACTTAGTGAACGACACTTTTTTGTGTGTGTGTGTCTTTGAGGAAAACAACAGGAGGGGGTAAGACAGTTAGAGCGGTAGGCACCCCGTGAGTGGGGGTTGCGCAGCTCTTCTTCTGCGCAGCATAGAAAGAGAAGCTGGAAAAAAGAAGGAAGGATGCCCTGATAGAAGCAGACAAGAAAGAAGACGTCAGAGGAAGAGGAGCACAAGTTAGTATCAGCACAGAATAAAAAAGAAGCCGTGTACTACAAAAAACAAAACAAAAAGATATGAGTAGAAAAAAGAGAACCAATAACATATGAGGGAATAGGAGGTAAGAACCAAAAGAGACGCGCAAACCAATCAAAAGTAGTAACAGCAATAAGAATGAAAACAATGAAAGGCAACAGCAAGTCTCTACACCTTTTACCATCTGTTCTTGTTGTTTTGAAATTGAAGGACGAGAGCGAAACGATACCTTTCCCCACCTGTGCCGAATGGGCAAAGTCACACACACGCAAAATGAACTTCACCAACCTCCCTTTCTCTCTTTCTCTCTCTGTATATATATATTGAAAAATGAATGACTACCGTGATATTCCAATACATCATTTTTTGCTCAGTTGAGAAGACGGAGAAGCTCATCTTCTCACTTCAAAAAAGAAAGAAAGAGAAAAAAAGCCAATACGTGTGTGTGTGTGTTTGCGTTCAGCGCAGTGCATGGCGAAAACTGGGGAAGGGAGCTCTTTTACACTTTTGTTTGTTTTCGTAGAGAGCGGAGTTGGGGGAAAAAAAAGAGGATGAACAAGAGAGAAAAGAGGATGTGGGAACAACAGTAACAAAAAAGGAGGTATAATGAAACCATCATTGTGCGCAATTTGGAAAAGGTTGAAGCTGCCATCACACACACACTCAGAAAAAAAAAAAAAGAAACAGAGAGGAGGATAGTCACGCAAGAGGAAGACAAAAAAAAAGGAGGCAGGGGAAAAGAAAAGTGATCAATGTCATAGCGCAAAGGGGAAAACAATGGATACAAAAAAAAGAAGGGTAAAAACAACTTACATGAAAAAAAAGGTAATGGGGTATCCACTTGGGTTAACATCGTGAATACTATGAAAACACAGGTGCTCGGCGGAGCACGTTACTGGAATGCACAGACTTCAACGTTTTGCCAACAGAACTGGTGAGAACACGAGAGAAGAAAGAAAACTCCCCCTTAAAAAAAAACTAGTGCATAGAGGGGGGGGGAGGGATGCCTTTTTTTTTTCAAGTTAACACTTCATTCATTACTGTATTTTTTTTCTTTTGAGGGAGTATATTTGAAGTTACTCTGGCATCATCCATCTGCTTGAAAAGAGAAACAAACAAAAGAAGAGAAAATGTGGTAAGGAAGACAGAGGAGAACCAGGACAGCAAGATCGATCAAAGCACCCCAAAACAGTGGAAAAAAAAAGTTATCTAAACTGATGCGAAAAGCTACACTTGCTGAAGCACATACGTGGTTTTACTCGTGTTCTCCATCGCTAACTCACTCTGCAAAAAAAGACTTTTAAAAAAGTACGATCTCCATACAGCGTGTCTCTTCTCATTCTTCGCAAGCCTTGTTATTCAACCAAACATACTCAACCGATAGGGAAGAAGGAAACAACGTAGAAAGCAAAACACTTTGTTTAGAAAAAAATGGAAATAAAGGGAGCAGGGATAGAGTAATCGCGTTCGACACGCACGGAAAACGCCAACAGAAAACTATAAGAGAGAACTATGCAGTTTTAAAAAAGAAAAAGAGGAGATCTGAGAAAGGAAAAGAAGAGGTGGAGAGAGAGCGTTGGACGCTGCTCGAGAAGGTGGGGATGCTCGAGAAAGTCCAGTAAGTAGAATTACACTCGCAGCTGCCCACAGCTGTATCGTATTAAAGCCACGAGGAGCAACGGCAAACAAAACAAGTGTCAAAACAAACACGTAACAAATTTGGATTACAAAGAGGAGCACTTGAACTTCATTCCTCCCTCGTCCCTACACTCACAAACACACGTACTGTACCTTCTCCTCTCCAAATGAGGCACGGCACATAAGCAAACGCATGGCAGTGGGAAGAAAACGACGCAAAGTCTGCGCCACGTCGTGTCTCCATTTTACGGGACGCGATCACATGCTTTCATTTGTGTGCTTGTGTAAACAAAAGGAAGTACGTTGGCCTTTCCACCACCACCACCCGCAATCCCCCTCTCTTCTTCCTCTCCGTGATGCTGAAAGAAGAGCAAAACACACATGTGCTGCTACAGCGGCTGCCTCGTGATGGTGCTCTCAGAGAATGAAGTACGGAAGAACAGAAAGGGGAGAAAAGAGAAGCAAGGTGTCGTGAAACCCGTAAAAAGGTAGGCACCGGAGGAAGACAAACAACCACACAAAAATAGGTCTGTCTTCCTCCCAAGGAGAAGACGGGAAAAACAGAAAAGGGAAAAAAGGGGGAAAACAAAGCAACAGCCTCTACACGACAGTATCAGGGGAGCACCAGCACTAAAGGGAAAAAAAAAAGAGAGTGGAATATACACGCCGAAACAGAAATCGATAGCTTTTTTTCCTCTTCTTCTTCAACATGAAAACGAGGATACCAGCTCACACACCTACATACACACAAGCAGAGAGGGAGAGAGACGCACGTACATGTACACACAGATGACGCAGGCATTTCTAAACCAGGTACGTGGGAAAAAGAGGGAGGCAGGGCACTCTCTATATATATTTCAGTGGGGTTCTCACACACAGCAGCGTAGTGTTCCGTCGTCGAAGCGTGTGATGGATGCCTCTTCGACCTGGCTTCCCGATATAGCACAAACGTTTGTACTGGGGACATCTTTGCCTCCATAGCATCGCAAGACAACAACAACAACAAAAAAAAAAACAGAGGATAGAAGAGTTGCAGGGAGCCTAATGGAGTAGTACGTCTCCCTGAGGCTGGATGAAGCGGGCATTCACGCCGGGGGGAGACTCCGTGGCGATGCTGGTGCGCAGCGCACACATGATGCACACCGCGATGTGACCGTTCGGACACCAATACGCCACCTCACGAGGTGAGATGGGCGATGTGCACTTGGCGCAGGTCCCGGGCTTCGGGTACTGCGACAGAAACAGGAGGCGACCACAGCTGCAGTGCTCCTGCTGTAGAGCTGGTGTGAGCTGCACTGCCATCGGCACCGGCGCGAGGTTGTCGGCAGGGCCTTTTTGCGGTGACAAGGGCGCGATGTTCAGCGGGTGACTTTGCGAATTGGCACGTGACCGTGACGCAGCAATCATCATTTGATTTGCTGCCTCAATGTTCGCGATGCTGCTGTTGGGGCCCATCTGCATGGCGTACACGGAGGTCGGGCTTGGGGCAACGTTGTTTGCGTTGAACAGCGTGCCTAAAGTGCCGGGGTTCTGAAACGCACTGGGTTGAAAAAACTGCGGCAGGCCATTGCCACCAGGAGACGACGCCACAAAGCTGGACCCGCTAAACGGCGAGGTTGCCGGGAGACCCGTTGCGTCCAGGAAGGTGGTGGGTGGGATCATCCCACCGCCACCGACCTGCTGCGGTTGCTGCTGTTGTTGCTGTTGTTGCTGCTGTTGCTGCTGTTGCAGGAACATGGGCTGGGACAGGAGGCCGAGCGAGCTAACCAGATTTGGTTGCATGCCACCGTAGGTGGCGGAAGGACTAGAAGCGAGGCTGCCCTGCGTGGAGTGTGCTGGATGGCGTGGCTTGGACTGTGGGGTGAGCTTCTCCAGCACTAACGCCGCCTTTGGCACACCACGGAGCTGATCACGCGGCATCTGCTGAATGAAGATGGGCAGCTGCGATGCTTGGCTGTGGTCCACGACCCACACACAATTAATGTCGCACAGCACTCGTTTCGTGAAGTCCAGCACGGCGTTGAGAGCACCGGCGTTGATCATCATGAAGGCGCAGGTACGATCACGGTTGTGGCTCTTCACGTCACGCACCTGCACCGTCTGGCCGTGCTCGTTGCCGATGGCCTTGAGCAGCGCTTCAATGTCATCCTCTGAGTAGCTGCTTGGCAGCTGGCCGACAAAGATGCCGGTGGACTCCTCATTCTCAATTTGCTGCGACACAACCTTCTGATTCAGAAATTCACGGAAATTCAACTTCTTCGCACAGAGAGGCAGAGAGGCGATGCTGCTGTAGACGTTGAAGCACGCTAAGTTTGGCGACGTCGTCGTGTTGTGCGGAGATGAGTTCTGGCTGGAGGGGCCGAACACCATGGAAAGATGATCTGCGGCCCCATCGCGGGAAAACGCCATGGGGGAGTTCGTCATGCCAGGCGTGCCGTAGCCCTGCTGCTGCTGTGGCTGTGCCTGCGCCGTCGGATTGGGCGCCACGCTGCTGAGCGCTGTCACATCCAGCTTTGGCACTCCAACGCTGGAGAGTCGTGAGGTGGCGGACGCTTGTTGCTGCAGCTGCGATGGTGGCTGCCCCGAAGGTGGCTGCGGCATCAGCGAGCCTGGCAGAGAGAGAGCATTCGAGACCACCACGTCATCATCCTCGTCGTCTTCCAGGTCGAGAAACAGTCCAGGGTCGTTGAGGGCGTTGTGACGCATCTCATCATCGGAGGCGTCGTCCACCGCGCTCATCGGGACAATCCAGCTGGAAGTAATGGAGGCCGTTGTTACGTACGGGAGGGGGGCTGGTTGCAAGAAACAAAAAGGGGGGTTGAGACACAAAAACAGACAGAAGACAAGCCGCCGTTTAAAAAAAAAGGGGAGATTAAGACGAGTAAACAACCGGAGAAGCACAACAACAACAAAAAACGGTGAGCGGAAAAAAAAAGACTGTGAAGCGGAGAAGAACCGTCTCAATCGCGTACGTCAAATTTTTCCGTCCTTCCGTTCGTGTTCGCCTGATGCACGGATCTGCTGAGCAGAAGCGGAAAGTACTAAATCAGAATCAAAATAAATGTTGCAGCAAAATACTCAGTCAAAGGAAACAAACGACAACAAAAATACAGACCAGTGAAACAACACCACGAGAAAACAAGAAGAGAGAAAGAGAGTATTTAACACTCAGTGTAGTTGCAAAGATGGTGTGCAAAAACAAAACACGGCAGTGAAAGAGTTTACGAAGCGGAAGAGCCAAAGAGTGTTCCACGGAAGACAAAAAAAAAACAGGAAACAAAAAGAACACAGGCACACAAACAGAGACCCGTCGGTCTCTTTAACACAAAAGTAGAATAACGTGTAGCTGCCGAAACAAACAAGCAAAAATAGAGCGAAAGTGGGGACTTCCAAGGAAGACAAAGAGAGATAATAAACGAGAGGGAAATAGAAATGCTACAAACGATGCACAAGAGGCTCCTTGTTTCCCTCTACAGCACCTTTTCTTTGCTTGCGTGTTTTCGGTTGCTCTTCGCAAAGAAAGCAGTAGAGCGACGCTGTGGTTTCTAATAGTCTGTGAGCAACAACGGTCGTGTGTGGCTGCGTAAAATCAGTGAGAGAAACCAATTATACCGCGCCAGTGTCCGTCCGTGCAGCTCAGCTACACAGTGCGAAGGCCAGAAACAGGCAAACTGAACAACCACAAAAAACAGGAGAGGTCCCTCGAAACGGCTAACAGTGGCAAAAAAACTGGCAATAAAAGAAAAGCTAAAGACACTAATGCTCTTCAACCCTGGAGTAACGGAGGTGTTGGAAGTGGAGCGCAAAAAAAAAAAAACGTTCAGACTTCCAGTTCCCGAAAAACTTGTCGTTGGTTTGAAATAAAAACAACAAGCACACAGATAAAAGAAAAGTAAAAGCGAAAAAAAGAGTTTAACGGAGAGGACCACAAAAAAAAAGGCAGCTGAACACAACTCAGCGCTGTAAAAGTCTTTTCCTTTTTCTTTCACTATTGACAGTGTGAGACAATAAAGAAAAGCTAGAGAGAGGGAGAGCAACCTCGATGGGGCCCTAACGGTTGCCTATCGATGAAACAACAACAAAAATAAAAACTGAAATGATGTGCCGAGTCAATGTAGAGCTTTAGTGTGTGTAACGTACAGAAAAAAGAAGAAAATAAGAACGAAGAAGGAACTGTCGCAATAAGAACGAAGCAAGACCAACAGACAGGAAACAAACAAAAAAGGGCTGTGTGTGTTTTTCTTTCGTTCGATTTTTTCTTTTTTTCTATTCCTTTCCAGACGAGAGAAGGAGAGAGCGCTCAAGGGAGCAATAATAAAGAAAAAAGCGATTGTCCAATGAGAGAAGAAAAAAAGTAAGAAGCCACTGAATAGGCAATTCAGAGAAGAGAAGAGGCCGCAACGACAACCCTCCAGCAACCACAAGCAATAAATAATCAGTAAAAACGAGAAAAAAGAGGCAAAAAGGGATGGCTGTGGCGTGTCACACTACAGACAGAAGCAACAAACAGCGCCCGGGTGCGGTTCCCTCAACTCTTTTTTCTTTTTTTTAAAGGCTTAGAATGATCTCAGTCTACCTTTAACACTTTTTTCTTTTAGCTTTCTTGTTGAGTCAGTCTGCCTGTGTGTTAATTGCTTTTTTTTCTGTGTCGTTTCTACGAGTAACACGGTTTTTTTTTATTCAAAAACAGTGTTTCGTTGCCTTCTTTCCTGATTATTCTGAGACTTCAATAGTAAGTATGCTGGAAGAGGGGAAGCGCGGAAAGCGCGTTCGATAAGAAAACAGAAAAATAAGGAGGTGCCGCAGCTGTTTTTTGTTGTTGTTGTTGTTGTTTGTTTGTGTTTGTTTGTACGCTTGTTTCTCACCTGTTGTGATCACACGTGGGAAAGCTGTCGCGGCTTGCGTGAGCCGGACGAAAAGCAAAACTAGAGCGGAGAAGGGAAACACTAACAGGCAGTAAATAACAAAGAAAAGCAACAAAAGAACGGCCGCTGTTTGCAGGGAAGGAGAATAAAAGAGGCTCTTTCAATTGCTCTCTCCTCTCACTTCTTTTTTTTTCTCTTAACTTTGCCACGCGTATGTGGGCGTGTGGGACTGCCGACTATCAGTGGCGTATTACGTGTGATCTGGATCTACACGTTATATCCCGCACTGCACAGCTGTATTTACTGCTTATTCAAACAAGAAAACGAAAAGCAAAAAAAGCACAAATAAAAAAAAGCGAGAACAAGAAAAAAAAGACTGCGCTATCTATCTGGAAAGCGAAAACGGAAGCGTCTTTCCTTGGTGACGTGAATCAATCGCAGCGAAAGTTGTAGAAAGAGTAAGCACACCACAAAATGTTCCCACAGAAATAACAAGACCGGAAGAAACAGAAACAAAAAACAAACAATGAAAAAGAGATCTATATATATATATATATGATATATATATAATAATATATACAAGGGAAGAAAGAGAGATTTACCTGAAATGGTAAACAACAGCGAAAACGAAAAAGGTCAAAAGAGTGAGAGCAGTTAGCAGTATCCAAATGGAAGTTGGTGACACAAAAAAACTGGGTTTATCCAAGGAGCAATGAGAAGCAAGAGAAGCTCGGAAACTGCGTTTGGCAAAAAAAAAGGAGAGAATCACGCAAATAGAGGGTTTAAAAAGAGGAATAAGTCCACAGTAGCCGACGACACGTGTCACACCTCGTCTGCAATTCGCTCAGGAGGAACGACAAGGGATTCTCCGAGGGATTTATTTTCTTTTTTTAACAAATATATATATATATATATATAATATATATACGTGTGGGTAAAGGAAAGGAAGCAAAAAAGAAAAGAATATGTCGCTTTTTCTGGTGACCTCGTCTGATTTTTCCTTTTTGCTGCTGTTGTTCTTGTTGTTTAGACTTTATCCTTACTGGACTTGAAAAAGACGGCAACAACAGTAACAACAAGGAAAACAAATACTAAGGACGTACTTTAAGAGAAAAAAAAACACCAATAATAATAAAATGAAATCACTCACGTAAAAAACAAAGAGAAGAGGTGGGATGAGAAGAAGGGGTAGGGTTTCAAATTGTGCAAGATAAATAAAGACGAAAACAAAATCAGCGTGAAACAACAACTTTCTTCTATAAGAATGGTATAGAACAGTAGAAAAAAGGGGGAGCCTTTAGTTGTGCTGTTTCTGCGCAGTTTCGTTGTTATCATATTTGTTACAGAGTTTTCCAATAATGTGTGTGTATATGTATGTGCAGGATGAATTTGGGCATGTAAGGTGTCAAAGAAAGAAAGATAACCCGAGTGGGCAAGTAACGCGCACAGTCAGCAAACAAGCAGAGGAAAACACACACACAAAAAAAGACAGAGAGGCCGCAAGGGAAACAGAAGGGAGAAATTGAGTAAAAAATGAGGTGCGGCAATTCAGTGGCCATCCAGCAAAGCAGTTGTTTGTCACTATCGTGAACTCTGAAAACCCGCGAAAGAGGCAGCGACCCTTCTACTAGACCGTACCCGGGGCTGCGCATCTCGTTTTCTTTCATCACCTCTCTTTTTTTTCCAACATCGAACACCAATGTACAGTGGACGCTGATACATCTCGAAGGGAACACACACACACCTCACGCAATACGTTTTTGACTGGTGCTCTCGCGCACCCACCCAATTTTCCCTCCCCTCCTCCCTACCCACACACACGGCTATTCGGTGCACTTCTGGGCTGTTGCTTTGCCGTGCTGAGTGAGACAAAGAAGGCGTCGCACACATAATAGAAAGAGACGGAGCAAAACAACAAACGCAAGTGGATTAGTTCAACGAGGACAGGTGGCCTTTCTCCTCCGTGCTATACATCAGAGTAATAAACTGTGAACGTTTTACTAACGCACGTTGAACCCACTATGCAATGATATGTTTTTTTTTTTTTTCGCACCTACAAGTGATTTACATCGTTGCAACAAAAGTTCACAGAAACACACACACCACCATGTCTTTTCCCCTCCTTCTCCTTTTCTTGTCTTCTGTATCGGCACGTGTGTGTGTGTGTGTGTGTGTGTGTGTACTCCATCGCTGAAGACAACGCCGTCGGACGAATGGGCATGTCACGCCGCGGCCGTCATTTTTCTCGACTTTTGGCCCACCGCCGTATCCTCCTCTTTTAACCCCAACAGGGAGTGGTACACAACATGGCGAGCGGTGGCGTCACCGCCCTCACCGCTGCCCTGCCCCGCCGTCACGGCCTTCTGGGCCGCAGCCGTCTCAAAATACGACTGATAGCTTGTACGAAACCTGGCACGACGCTCTCCCTTCGCCGGCCGCGTTGTGGCCGTCGAGGCCGCCGCTTGCTCCCACACACGCATCGCGTTGAGCAGCGGGGCCTGCAGCGGTATCAGAGCCGCGTCACACTCTGCCGTGGTCATCGCGCACGACAGCGAAGAGGCACCGACGAAACTCACATTACCACAGCCTGGTGCGCTGCCAGCAGCACCAGCTCCGACGGCACTACCACCCACGGCGGTGATGGACGCCGCACCGCCACCGGTAGGCCCTGCCGCCGAGCTCGACTGAGCTTTGGCTGCACTCGCCACCGCCACGCCACCGACGGTGGACGCCTTGGGTCGCTTGCTGGTCGAGGCTCCGCTGATGCCGTTCACTCCCGCCTCCTTGTCGCGGCCAGGCGAGGTGCTAAGCGACTCCTCGTAGCTGCGCAGTGGCAGCAGCTCCACCCGGTATCGCGACGGTGTCAGCGGGGCGGCGTAGCGGAAACGTGTGGCCACACCATCCTGCAGCACCACCTCCGAGCCGCTCGTGGACGACTGCACGGCCGCGGCGCCTGCCTCAACAGAAGTGATGCTCGACAGCGGTACACTGGCCGCGACGACGGACTCCTTATGACCACCAGCACCATGCGGCGAAAGCGCTGGTGCAGTGGTGGAAAGCGAGGTGGTCCCAGCGTGCGCGGCAGCGCCACCCCCGTCGTGCGGCTTTGCTTTTGTCGAATTCAGCGCTCCGTTGGCCGGAGTCCCTGTCACCGTCGACACTGTGTTCGTTGCAGCACCCTCGCTGTAGTTGCTGCCCTCCGTCACCTCGAAGGCCGGCAGAAAAATGTTCTGGGGGTTGCGCAGGTAGGCGAGGCGGCTCTGGAACGCCATCTTCGCGTGCAGGGCGTCCTCGACTGACAAGGCGGTGGCAGCAGCGCTGTCCTTCTGGCTGCGTTGCACCTGCGACTTGACGCTGCCGGACGACGCAGACGGCGCCGACTGAGCCACGGCGCTGCCACTGCTGACACCAGCGGAGACCCCGCGGACACCGGCTCTCGCGACGGCGCTGCCGCTTTCCCCATAAATCCGTCCCTGTAGCCACGACACGGTCTCCTTCATGTGTTGTCGTAACTCCGCCACGGGGTCCTGTGGTGCGCCGTCCTCCTTGAGCTCCGCTCGAGGGCTAGAGAAGTATATCTGTGTGCTGAGGTGTACGAGGCTGGCCGGATCCGGCGCATCCAGCAGGGCCAGCGAGGCAGCGTCGCTTAATGCGTCCTCCTGCAGGGAGGAGGAGAGCCGCCGGAACGTGTCTTTGATAAAGGTGTCGACAGCACTTGAAACACGGTGACTCTGACGGCGGCCGGAGCTGCTCCGCCGGCCGCGCGAGCCTCGCGCATCTGCTGCTCCTGCATTGGCAGTGGCATCCACCTGCGCATGCGTTACTGTCTTTTCGGCCGTCTCGGTGAGTTGCTGCCGCCGCTTCGCTGCCGCTTCCTTGCGACGCTGCAGGAAGCCGGCCGGGTCGTGCTGATACTCCTCCCAGTCGTGTTGCTGGTGTGTGGCGGCCCGCACCTCGGCGTTGCCCCGCACCTGCGCAAAGGTCGCCTCCTGTCGACGCTGGCACTGATCGTTCCACACGTCCGCGCTGGCCTGTGAAACCACGGCTTCGATAATGTAAGTGGTGGGGGCGACAGCTGCATTGCCACCAGCGCCGCCGCCCGTCGTCTTCGCCACCCTTGTGCCGTTCTCGAGCGTACAGGAGAGAAACACATCGGCGACGAAGAGACGACCGTCGGTCGCCTCCGACTCGTACACCGTCAGTGCATTTGCGACGGCACCTTCCGTAGAAAACGCAGGCTCATTCATTAACAGGGGGGAGGTGATGGAAGCGGTGTTGGTGCCCTTCGACGCGGCTGTTGGGGTGGTGGTATTGGTGGTGGATGGCGTCGCCAGCTCCGTTGCTGCTACTGCAGTGGGTGTGACTGCTGTACCAGGGCGGGTGATACGCACTGTGAACGCCATGGGAAACGGTGCCCGCAGCTGGGCAAACAACGAGAGGTGTGTGGGCTCTACTACGGTACACACGCGGCGAAAGAGCACTGGTGACCCACCACGCGGCAAATCGGCCTCTACCACCACATTGCGGCTGTCGTGGGCAACGGAGTTAAAGCTCTGTAACTCGGCGTCGGAGCGCAGCGTCAGCTTCCACTGCCCTGCAGGAAAGAGCGGCTCAGCTACATCCGCAGCGGTGCTCAGCCCTGCAGACGCGGATTCCGTCGCGTCACCGGCCGCCGTCTCGGCTGGTGTCACGGCCGTCGAGGAGGCCACCACTACGCCCAGCAGACCCACGCCATCGTCTGCGGGAGGCTCCTGCTCATTACAGGCGGCCACACCCCGGCGCTGCGCTGCAGGCACAGTGGTGTACGCCATGATCAGGTAGCCTTTCTCGTTCGGATCCAGCCGCAGGTGGACCAGCCGACCCGCGCTGCCCACGTGGAACTTCTCCGGCTCATCCATGTTCACCAACAGCAGCGTGGTAGAGCGCAGAAGAGAAACGCTGTGCGGCTCCGCTAGCGCCTCCGCTGCTCCTGCAGATGCCACTCTGGAAAGTGTCTGTTGTTGCTGCTGTACAAATCTCTTACCTGTATCGATGGCGATGGTGGAGCTCTTCTTGGTGGTCACAGGGCCGACAGCAGCAGCTGCTGCACCTTTGCTGTGGGCCGTCTTCCCAGCTGGTGGTGCAACGGCGGCAGCAACAGTAGTGGCGCGCTGCGTGACGGTGTTCAAACAACGGTGCGCTGCCACGTCCTCTGCGGTGTCCAGCGTCGATAAGACCACCGTCAAACAAGTAGGCATGGCGAGTGTGAAGACACGCTTCAGCCAAATGTACTCCACGTCGTGTAGCGGCATTGCCGGGTAGGCACCCGCGTCCGTCACGGTTGCGAAGCCATCCTGAGCAAAGTCGTGGGCGAGGCTCAGCTGCACCTCCATCGACCCGTCGGAAAGAAAGGCAATGGTGTCCGCTGGTTGGAGGCGGTGGAAGTCCACGCGCAGGACGTGCGTGCCAGGCCGAAAGCGTAACACCGTTGACCGCAGTGCGCCATCGGTGTAGGTGAAAGACCCAACGTGGTTCAGCGGTTCAGCACGGTCCCATTGAAAGTGATGGACATCAACCCGTCGCTCTCGCACAGCTGCCGCGTCATTTGTGTGGTAAAGATGTTTGCCCCTCTCCGCAGTCACATCAGCATCGTTGCTCTCCGCTCCATCGCTGAGTAGTGAGGCAGCACCCTCCGCGTATGTTGTTTTTGACGGGGCTTCGGTCAGCGTCGGACACGAGACCACCACCACCGCCTCCATCGCTGTCGTCGCCGTCAGCTTCCACCACAAACACGTAGGCGACAGGGTGGAGGGGTACACGCTGCTGCCCTGCCCTGCTCCAGATGGTTTGAGCTTGACAATGCCGCCACCCGACGCTGTAGCTGCGGCAGCAGCACCAGCACCAGAAGCATCGTCGCGTGGAGGAGATGGGTTCTTTTGTCCTCCTGATCCTGCAACTTGTTTTCCCGAAGATGCAGGAGCGTCAGCGTTGTTGTTGCTGTTGTTGGCGGTGTCAGCGGCTCCGCTCAAGCCATGGTGCAGCAGAATCGTCTCGCCAGTCACCGACTTGGTCTGTGCGTACTTCCCCTGCAATACACGCCAGACGACCACCTGGTCCATCTGCGCCATAAACTCCTCTATTGTGAGCCAGCACGACGTGACAGACGAGCTGCGGGCGTTGTCAATCATGACCATCTCGGTCGTCGGTGTCAGCTGCACATTTGCTACTCCGTAGTCGCCGCCACCACCGCTCGATGCGCCGGTGTTGAGCAACGCACTCGTTTGGTGCTGTCTGCCCCAGTGCAGCAACGCATTAACGTCATCGGCGTCCTTCTCCTTCTCGAAGACACCAGGCGCCAATTCGATACGGGGTGTCGTGTGCAACAGCAACGCAAAGGTGTGCCGAAATGGCTTCACAGCGTGTATCGTGAGCAGCTGTTGCGCCAGGTTAGCGGTGGGTCGCACATCACGAATGCCCGCAGCGGACGGGACGCGCAGCAACCCGCAGGCGTACATGCACTGGTCGGTCACCGGCTCGTCGATTGTCGCTGGGGAGTACTCCGTGGCGTACAGCCGCTGCTGCGCGTCGGACGAAACACTCCCGGCCGGTTTGCCCTCTTCCTTCGTGATGGAAGCGCCGCGCTTGCGCTGCACAGAGGACCGCCGGCGGGCCGCCTGGTTGCCGCCACTGTCACCACCACCACTAGTGCCACCACCATTCTCTAGCATTTTGCCGCTGACGTCGTCCCCTTTGTTTGCCGGCACAGGCACACCGTTGTCTTGCAGCAGCGGTGCGTGAATGGTCGAGAGCTGCTTGAGGTGGCGCTCGTACAAGAGCAGTGTTGCCATTGTAGACACCGTTTCGTGGCGTGGGGAGAGGTACTGCGGCACCCAGTTGCCCAAAAGCACCGAGACGATAAGATCAGGCGACGTGGCCAAGGCCTGCGCTCCTGTCACCGGACCGAGAGCTTTGATGATGGCCTTCCCAAGCAACGCCGGCCACAGCTCTTTCCGTGACGTCGTTGCCAGCAGCGGTCGGCCTAGCACGTCGACAGGCAGGCGATCGTCCACGACGACCTTGCGGTACGCCCCAGCCACAAACAGCTTCACAGCGTACTTTCCAAAGGGGTTGTACACGGGGTGACACGTACCAGGAGCGTGCGGGTGCACCAGCTCCCACAAGTACGACCCCGCAGGGATGTACCGCTGCGCTTGTTCCACCGCTAGCAGGGCACTGTCCAGGGCCGTCATCAGAAACGGCGGAGCCTCCGGAAGGGCAGAAAGCTGCTCCGCCTGCTTTAGCCTGTGTCGCAGAGCGGTGCTGTAGCGCGACCCACACGCTTCTGCAGGTGTCTCCGCGCAGCCGGCAACGAGGGCACCGTCGTAGGGTTGCATCAGTGTCGGTAGGGATCGGTAGCGACGCACGGCATCGAGACTGGTGCAGTGCGACCACAGCGTTGCATTATCACCGACGAAGTCCTCCAGGATGGTCACCGCTTCGGGGTACTGCTGATGGAAGGCCTCCGTTACAGCAGCGGTGGTACCGGTGCCGTCCATGCTACGTGCTAAGCCAGCAGTAGACCTCTTCTTTCCGCCACTGCCGGTTGCGCCATTGCTGTTGCTGCCCGCCGTTCCCCCAGCAGAGGAAAGCACGCGGCCCGCCTCCTCCTTCACCTTGCCCTCCGTGGGCGTCAAAGCGTCGTCGGTGGCGTAGGGGTCCACGAAGGGGGTCGCGTTACGGTGCACCACAGGACGGAAAGGCCGGAAGACATCCACAGGACGTTTCCACGTCACCTCCTCTGCTGTCGCCACTGCCGTGTCGTTTTGCTTCGCCTTGAGAGGACGGTGGGCTTGGATGAAGTCCGTCACGCAGCGGTGGCCCACGCTGTCCTCAAAGCTTCCTTCCAGTCCCGCACTTGACGTCGCCGGTGGACCGTTGGGTGCGGCGTGGTTGTCAGCGGATGACTTGGGCTTCGATGTGTTCTGCCGTGCAAAGTCCTGGCTGGCGTCCGAGGCACCCCCGCTAGCCGAGGCGGTCGCAGACAACGGACTTCCCCAGTTTTCCTGGGCGATCTGCGTGTCATCCCAGAGAGGAAGGCTGCACTGGCGACTACACACAAGCGAAGCAGCTGCGTTGATGGCGGTGTCGCGAACGTTAGACGGTGCAGCTTTGGCTGGCATGAGGACCTTTGTTTGAGTCCGTGACCTGAGTGAGTGTGACAGGTACAACTTGCAAAGAGCGGTCCGGGTAAGCCGACAACAAAAAACAGTACTAAAAGCAGCTCAGGCTCTGTATGAAACAGGGATCACTTGCGGAGGAGGAAGGAGAGGGTGCAATGGCAGCGCAGAAAAACCGGCCAGGTCGAGATGCACAGAGGAAGGATATGTAAGAAACCAAGGAGCAAGGGACAAGGAACAATCTTGAGAAGGGGAGAGAAGACCACCTGATCACGTTTCTTCGATGTGCGTGACACCGATTCGAAGGGAAGCTCTACGCTGCCTTCGGTGAAGAAGATGAAACGAACGACACAACACCTCACTGGCAGACCTTCAACTATTCACGGAGGGCCTGTTGTAGCACGGTGTGAACAGCGAGCATAAGCGTCTGCACCTCTACAAACCGTGAGCATATCGTTTTTGTTTTAGAGAATAATGCAAGCACTTGAATGACCAGCGGAAGCTGGGTCTGTGATGGGCAGAGAGAGCCGGCGTTTCAGATGTGAAGGCGACACTTTCTTTTTCCTTTTTTTTTCTCTTTAGGTTCCTCCAAGGAGACCCACGCTCTGAAAGAAGCATACACGCAACCACACAACTATGAAAGCACTTGCACATATACACAAACGCATTTGTCCATACACCTCCAATCCCAGCATAAACATCACATCACAGCGCAGAAATGCACTGCGAGGAAAAAAAAAAACCAGAAGTCAAAGCCTTTAAAACTCACCCACCACACAAAGCACAAAGCACAAGACACAAAACGAGAAACAAAACAAAAAACGAAGGTGGACTTCAAAACACATCCACGCACTCAAAACAGAAATAAATGAGCACAGGCACAACAATAACAATAATATAAAGGAGCGAGGATTTAAAAGGTGAAGAAGAAACAAGCAAAGATGTGTCCTCGCACTAATAAGATCTAGGGCAGGATGGACGCATCACCGCCGACCAGCTGCTCAACGACACCGCAGAAGGCGCCTCATTCGCGATTTTCCTGTTTTGTGCTGTTTAAGGGGGAAAAAGGGGGTTGAAAAGCACGCCATGAGTACACGCACACATCCAAGCACTCCGGGTAAAAAAAAAAAAGAATACGAGCCTGCATATTGTCAAGGGCAAACAACGCCTCACCCAGAAAAAAAAAAGCTCTTACATCACGAAGCAAAAGTGTTTGAATGGAGGACACATGCATTTGGAGAGGAGCAAAAGGTGCAAAGCCTCACTGTCGAGCACAACCACCTCGATATGAGTTTCCGCGTCTTGTGTTAGTCTTGTGTTTCCTCCTTCTTTCTGAAAAAAAAGGGGAGGAAGAGGAGCTAAGTTGATTCGCTTCGATGCTAGCACAAGTCGCCAATCACGCTTGCCAGCTCACCACGGTGCTTGACTAACAGGCTCAGCAGCTCAGTGTCGCTCTTACCCTCACCGACACCCATGGCACGCAGCTGCTGCAACTCCTCCCCGTACTTCTTCGCAGGGTCAGCCGCTCCGGCACCGGCAGCCGACGCTGGAGGCGCCTTAAAATCGTCGAAGTCATCGTCGTCCTCCATATCGTCATTGTCGGAGGCGAGGTAGTCGTACGTGTTGCCCAGCGCCTTTGTCACCTCAACGTGCTCTTCCATCGACGGCGGCTCAAAATCAGGCGGCAACTCCGTCAGCGACTTTGCGGCAAGTTGTCTGCACTTCGCATCAAACTCGGCGCGGTTGTTGCGGTATTGCACCAATGCATCCACGTTGGCCGGCGCACCGGCGTCCTTCGGGTCGGGGTCGCTCCAAAGCGAGACGATGGAGAGCAGCACGGACCGAATTGTCTGCACCGGCGTCCACCGCATCATGGCGGTTTCCTCGGAGTTCATCTCGTCCACGCCTGGCGGGTGGAGAATCGAGATGCACACGCGGCCGTCTGGGTACACATTGGGATGCCAAAACGACGACAGCACACGGAAGCTTGGCGGCTCCATCGGAAACTCCTTAGGGAATGTCATGGAGGCCTTGTACTGACCACCGGCGTACGGAGTTCCTTCAGGGCCAGTGAACCACACCGTCCACGTAAAGAAACTGTTGTCCTTCAGCTCTACGCGGAAGCCCGCTGGTGGGTCCTTCGTGAGGTTGCGAAACTCTTTCTGAATATGAGGAAGGGCAGACATTTCGCTTTTTTGTGATAAGGGGGTGATGTATTCGAGCTTGCTTCTGGAGAAGCGGTGGTAAAGAGGACTACGAACAACACGAGTGGTGTTTCGTGTGGTCGAAGTGGAGGAGAACGCAGCGATTTGCAGTGTGCAATAAAAACAGCTCGACAGTCTCGAAAAACAAATGCAAAGACGAGGAAAAAAAAACGAAGAGCGTCCCGATGCAACGTCGATATCTTTTCTGTTGGTAATGGTGATGTCAACCCGCAGACAAAGCAAGTAAAGCGGCAGCTGAATTATATAGGCGTGAATGAAGACGCCACTGTGAACCACTACCGTAAATCACTCGCGTACAAGACCGGATCGTGAAGGTAGCGTTAGCGAAGGTCAAATCAGAGCTGCCTGAGAACGCGCCACACAGCACTTCAGGGAAAGATTCCACAGAGTACGCCTTTGTGGAGGTGACGTTTAAAAAAAGAAGCTGCTGTTGATACAGCCAGATATATATATATATATATATAAAGACGTGCGTGTTGTTTTTAAAGGTTGTATATCCAACTAGCTCAATGTGCGGAGAGTGGCGCGGGCAGGCTCACGTACAAGTGGCGTGGAGCTTCAGTGAAGTCCTGTTGTTGTTGTTGTTGTTGTTGTTTTGGGGAGCGGGGGAGGGCAATCGTTAGTATCGTTAAGAAGGAAATTTCATCGCGTGTTGTTGTGGGGGAGCAAAGAACCGACCACCTCACAAACAAGAAGAAGATGGGAGGAAATTAAAGTAATTGAAATAGGCTAGTTTGCGTGTGTGTAGATGCGTGAACAACTCAGAGCTCCTGTCGCTTTTCCACAACGGAGGGCCCAGAATACACTCACTCACACATACATACGGTGTATGCGGCATTAGATGGCACCTCAGTTAAGCACGCACAAGTTGCGGTGAAGACGCGCAGTGCCACTGTGAGTATACACTATGTCCTTTGTGGGCCACTTCCCTCTCCGCTGCTTTTGTTAATTTGTTCGTTGGCTGCAGTTGCAACGAAGGCAGCACACGCTAAGAGACATTTACTACCACATGCTTTCGTATGTGTGTGTTTATGTGTGTAGACGTTCAGAACGACAGCAAAGGAAAATAAAAACGGATGCACGAAATGCACCGTTGTGCACGTTGCTGTTCCAACAACCACTTCACACACACGCAGTTTGCCCTTCCGACTCCACATCCAGAGATGGCGCCAGACAAGACTGAGACGGAGACCTCTCCTCTTTTGTTCTACTCCGTCGTTATTATTGCTTTTTTTTTTTTTAAGGGTGGGGGGGGGGTCATGTGCTCGCACGCACTCGCAACAATTGAGCAGGAAAAAAAGCCTGCTTTTCTTTTTAACGTCCCCAAACAACAACACACAAGGAACAGGTAACCGCAAATCGCCCTACACTCATGCAACAGACAAAAAAGAAGCACGCAAACTACACCGCAAAATAGCACCTACACGAAAAAACATCGCCGGTTTCTGCTTTTTTTTTTTCGCGACTGTACGTCCAGAACACCACCTTCAATGACAGCGTCCGACCACTGCAAAGCTCCCCCAAAGGTGACAGCAACTACAACAGCTAAGTACATTTAAAAGAAAAAAGACTTCAATGTCGATGACGACAAAGATAAGGAGCTCAGAGAAAAAAACGAGAACGCACCAACACACAACAAAATCAAAATAAATACGCAAATAGGCTTTCCAATCTGCGTTTCATTCGTCACCTCGCCCGTGAAACATCGATGGAGAAATGCAGAACGTGTGCGCGTTTGGCTGAAGTTCTGATTGTGATTGAGCCATACTTATCTTTCTCCTCTCCTCCCTCCCTCTTCTCCTTTCCTCAAGAACGACTCCGTTTCAGGTGCGAACAGGAGAATAGATGTGGCATAGGAAGAAGAGAAGCAGAAGCCGCGTGGTCACATCACGCAAACTCGACGGGTTACCTTTGTCTCCCTCTCTTTCCAGCTCTCCCTCCACCTCTTCGGTGGCGTGGCCGTCCTGCATTAAAACACACAGCCCAGATGTACTAATGAAGTTGAGGCCCGCCGCGCGCGACGGAGAGAGGGGGGAGGGGAGTGGAAATGGCTGTGAAAACGAAAGTAGAACCACCTCAGTCAACACGCTTCCCAGGAGAGTAAGATGATTCCATCTTTTCAGCGCAGAAAACACAATAAAAGACGGAGATCGGAATGAGAAGACAAAATCGGCCGAATACAACACAGACTGCAGTTTCCCCTCGTTGGTAGCTGCAATATCAGGCCGAAGACCACACCAGCCGAAGTAAAAGCGAGGCAGTGTGCGACCATTGGCAAACAGTGACAATGTCGGCAAACACGCACACAAACAGAAACAGAAAAAAAAAAAGACGGAAAGCGCATCGGCGGGCGTCTGCACAACTCATCGGACGGTTTCTCCAAAAACAAAGCGCACGCACACCCTAATCATCCAAGTCACCATCGTCGATATCACCGTATTGCCATAGGTTCTTGTGACCCTTTCGTGCGATTTCCTGCGCGGCCTCGTGACGGCGGTAGTCCTTCGGATCCACCGTCGCGGTACGGCGATCCAGCAACGCCAAGCCGCGCTGCAGCAGAATCTCGCTCAGTGAGGACACGTTTTCGTTGGCGGTCACGGTGTAGTACGTGTGGCCGGCACCGTCGCGGTACACCGCCCGAGCGAGCACCTCGCTGTCCGTGTACTCCTCCACCGCAGCGTACGCCATCCCGGCAAACACCTCGTTGGGGTCGGCACCCTTGAGGTAGGCGAGACGCGCCAGCTTCGCAAAGGCCGGTGCGTCGCGCACCACCGCGTACTCGGGGCCACGCGGCACAGCACGGATGTTCTTCACCGGCACGACTTCCGTGTTGCCATAATCGATGAACTGCACCTCGGCCTTTCCATCCCGTGGCACCTTCAGCACCTGCGCACGGCACCACGTCTTATCACCGCTGTACTGCGCAATGACACGCTCACCCTTCTTGGGTGTGTACTCGGCGCCAGCGACGGTGCGGTTGATGAGATCCTGGATGTGGCCCTTCTTGCTGTCGAGCTCTGCGTCGTAGCCCTGCAGGTACACCGAAAGCCCGTCATCCGCAACGTCGGTGATCATGAACGGCGCGAAGGTGGAGCTCTCGTCGAGCACGCGTGAGAGGGCGTGCGGATTGGCCGCCGCACGCTCCTGTTCCATCTTAAGCGCACGTTGTGGGACGCCGCCCTCCGCCGACCAAATGTGCTTCCCTGCTGCACGCGCCTCGCTCTCTGCGTCGATTAGCTGTTGAGCAAACGGCAGGCGATCGGCATTCGACACAGTGGCGAAGCCCTCCGCCACCAGCGAAACGGACACGTTTGTGCCGTCCTCAAGGGTAACGGCGGAGATGAAGTTGCCGGCGCGGTCTGACGTGAACACCTGCACTGTCACGTTGCGCTGCTGGGCGAGGAGGATTGTGAACTCCTTCGCCTCCTGCGCAAACGGGTCCGCCTTCTCGTTCGGATTGAAGGCGGCGGACGGCGTCGTCACACCTGCCACCTTGACAGGGATCTGGAAATTCTCCTTTGGGATGTACACCCGCAGCGAGCTCGGGCCCAGCACGAGATCAACCACGCCCTTCAGCGGCGGAGGGCGGTTGCCCTGCATACCACGCTGGAGAAAGCTGAGGTAGTAGCGGCTGCGGGTTTCGCCGAGGCGGTTCAGCTCCAGCACTTTCATCGGTGGCGCGGCAGCATCGCTGTGGACACCCCTCTGTGCCTCCTTCGCGCTCTCCTCTGCGGCGGCCAGCTCGCTCGCTTTGGTGCACTTGTCGTTCTTACCCAGAAAAAAGGTTGCGTAACCGGCCTCAAGCAACGCCACACCGATATTGACCCCCGTGTCCTTTACCAGCACCGTCGTCGCCGGGCGAATCTCCTTTGTCTCCGGCATCACACGCGCGTACTCCACCAGCACCGCCACCTTGGCCCCGATATAGCGGCTGCGCAGGAACTCCTTCGCCTCCCATGAGTAGTCGTTGTAGGTGATGCGAGTCTCGGGCGAGTTGCCGTCCTGATCGCGGTCGATATTTTTGCTCGTGCGCACACCCGCCAAAGAGATACGGATGAGCTGCCCGGAGGCATCATCGCGAACGACAACGGTGTCGCCGTGCACCACCTGTACGAGGGAGCCGACGAACTCTACCGGGCCCGTGTAGTTCGGCCCCGGTGTGCCATCAGGCAGCGTTGTCGGCAGCCCAGCCGCCTTTGGCGCAGCCTGAGAGGCGGCGGTGGTGGAGGCCTTGTGCTCACCGTCCTCACCCTTCCCCATCGCTGCCGTAGCGGCCTCGCCCTTGGCATTCGTCTCCTCCGGCGCCGCGACCACCACCGGCTCGACGTAGTTCTTCCAGCAGCCCAGGCGCTGCTTCTTTGCTCTCTCCTCGGCGGCTGTTAGCTCATCGATGCGGCTGGAAAGCGGCAGCGTGGCGTTTTGGATCTTCACGTAGCCGTGTGACAGCAACTCCTTCTGAAACGAGCCCTTTGGTGAGACGATCGACACCATAACATTATTGTAACTGTCGAGGCCGTCGTAGAGAACGTTGACGTTGCGGTTCAGCAGCAGACGTTCCAGCAAGAACTTTGCCTGCGCGTTCACCACCTCGTCGTCGTTGTCCTTCGAGGAGATGCCGGTGAGGTGGGCACCGAATTGCGTGTTACCGAGCTCCTTGACAGAGAGAATTACCAGGGTCGGTGACACCACCTTCTCGATGCGGGACTGCAGGGTCTGACCCTTGATCCCCTCAATCTTCGCTGCCAGTTCCTCCGGTGTGTAGGACTTCATCTGACGTACGTGTTTTGCAGCGTCAGGGCTAAAGATACCCTTCTTTGCCGCACGTGCAGCAGCAGACATCTGGGAGTAAATGTCGTACAGCTCCTTCTCCATGCGCGGCGGCATGCGGTCTGGCAACGTCGCGAGTCCCTCCTTCAGCAGCATACCCGTCGCCTCGTGATTCTTCGCGTCCATGATGCGGCCGGCGCTGCGCTGCAACGCCTCAATGTAGTAATCCTCCACAAACTGTACCTGCTTGCCAATGAAGGTGGAGCGGATCAGCTCGGCAGCCTCGTAGGCGTACGGCTCCTCCGGTGTGAAGCCGCCAGTGGCCATGCGGCGGGCCAGCTTCGGGGCCTGGATCCAGCTAAGCGTGATGGTCTTGAACGTCGGTTGATCGGCGACCGGGGGACCCATCAGGATCATGCGATCCGCATTCTCCACTGCGTACACAACGTAAGCCATTGTTCCGTCTTCGTTTGGGAGATGAAACAAAACACACACGAACACGACTTATTTTGCTCGTTTGGTGGCGACTTTTGATTTTTCTGTTACAGGAGTGACGATCGTACAAGCGGCGAGAAATAAAAACCTCACGGTGTAGCGCAGTTGTGTGTGCGTGATGCGAGCTTGGTAGGCGAAGACCAGAGCAGTCCAAGGGGTTAAAAGCAACGACAACGACAGCAGAAAGATAATCAACTTCTCCTTTATCTTTCTTTCTTGTGTGGTGAGAGACAACAGAACGAAATGGAGGCTGTCAAGTTACGGTTGATCAAACGGCGCAAAAAGCACAAAAGGAAGAGAAGACTTTTCCGGCTTTCTAGAGAAAGGGAGAGGGGGATCATGTAAAGCACAAAGCAACGCTTTTGACACGCGTTCGGGTAGCGGGTGCACCACATCTTTCCCTTTGAATAAAGGACTTTGAAAAGCAGCGCAGTGTTTGGATCTAAACAGGCAACAAGGAGCATTGTTGTTTTTCGTCCTTTCGCTTATCCAGCGGTCAACGCTGACTTGCCCTCATGTTCAGTTACGTTGACGAACGTCGTTAAACGGAAGGAATCGAAGACGTCCCTGTCTTTTCACTCACCTACCACTTCTCAGTTCCGAGTCGACCTTCCGTCTTTTTTTTTTTTTGCGGGGGGAGGGGAGAAGGGTGAAGGGGCTGGTGTCCCCACACACATACACACTTTTCAGCAGTATTTCACATCGCTCATGTGAAAAAGCAGGCACCGATAACAAAAAAAAAAAGGAGGAAATGCTGCACCACCACTCCGTTCAAACTCCTTGGCAATTTACGCAACGAAAGGCACACACACAAAAAAAAAAAGATGCCAAACCCCCACATCGTGGCTGCGTCATTCCAATCACTCGCTCACCTCATCCCGATGCGGTTATTCACTGAGAGGGGAAGTCACCTTGGCGTGGTACACACGCAACACACGACGTTGTGCCGGGGTTAGGGAAGTCAAGAACGGTGCCGCTGTCGCTTCGCCCATCGCTTGCTGCATTGACACCAGCACCAGCACCGCGGAGAGTCGCACCAGCGGATTACAGTGGCCGAGGCAGCGGCGCATCACATCGGCGATGCGACGCATCACGGAGGATGTCAGTGCGAGCGTCGGCTCACCAGCGGTGCTGTGACGCCCGTTCACGTGGCCTGACGCTGTTGCAGTCGTGTTAGGTGCCTTGAGCCGCATGCCCTGCCCTTGCTCAAAGAGCCGTCGCAGCATGTGGAGCAGCTCCAGCCAACCTGGGGTGGCGGCATCACACAACGGGCCTTCGATCCACTTTATCAGGCATGTGATGACGACGCCAAAGCACATGTCAAGTGGCAGCTTGCACGATAGCAGAGCCGCCTCCAGGCACGCGACGGCCTGTAACTGCACTTCCAGAAAGGCGTCATCCATGCCATTGCGACACATGTTGACAATACGAGAAAGCTGCCGAGCCACCGCTGAACGGGCAGCCGACCACAGCAGCAGCGCCTCCAGTGCGTAGAACACCGCCCACCGAAGAAGATGATCGTTTGCGTACTCAGGTCCGACCACCTCTCGCTCCCAGCACATCAGCAGGCGCTCCAGCTCCTCTGTCGCACACGAGGGCGGCACTGAAGCCCCATCGCCTGTGTTTCTCTGCGACGCCGCATAGCGCCGCAAGCCGCACGCTACGCGGAGAAGGGCAGCGCGTTTCCCAGCAGCATCTCTGCACGACGGCCAACAACGAAGAAACGCCGCCGGTGCATTATTAGAGCAGGAGTTTTCGTCGCGTGACGCAACGGCACCAACGTCCTCCTCATCCCACCCACCAGCACGCACAGCAGCCTCCGCCGCAGCGCCCCGTAGCGACGACTGGATGCTGTGAACCGCAGAGGCGGCCTTGTCTATCGCTACAGCAGCCGCGTCCGCCGGGAGTGCAGATGCGGAGGGGGACAGAACCACGCGGCCCACCGCATCTGCGCGATGGTCGTGGTGCGGCGGTGTCTGCGGCCCACCACCCTCACCCAGGGACGGCACTGCTCCGTCTGCGGAGGTGTGCTTGTTCGCCGACCTCAGAAGCAGCTTCTTCAAGACGGGCGGAAACGTCATGGGTCGATCAAGTCGTGAAGGCAGAGAAATGGCGCTGCCACTTACCTTTGTCCTTGAGAATCGGCCATCTCTGCCGTGGGCCAACAAGCGTGCCTGCTCCGTCGCATGCGCCTCCTTCACCCGCTCGGCAAAAACACAGGACACTGCAGTATCACAGGCAGCCTTCTCCGCCGCACACCAGTCCACACCATCCTGGCCATCCCCAGATAGACCAAAGTACTCCCGTAACGCCGAGCAAACAGCGTCTTGCCCGGGCTGCGGCAGGCGCTCCACCGCGTCCCCAAAAACGTCGGGGCATGCTAACGCAACACCCGCCAGCACTCTTGTCCAGGCTGCCACTGCCGCCCTCATGGAGGTGCGATGTGCCTTCGCTGATGGATCCGTTTCGGCAGCGCAGAGGTGAGCAACAACGCAGCGCACGGTAGTGCTGGTGATGGACTGCTGGGCAAAAAGCGTTGGAAAGCCCAACACTCCATAGAGAAAGAACTCGGCGACGCGCTCCTCCACCGCGTAATCGCCACAGGCGCTGTCAGAGATGCGCAGTACCGATTCTAGCAGCGTTGCTGGGGACTCGTGCTGGCGCAGCAGCGTGTCCAGCAACACGTAGGCCCCGTTGCACACCGTAGGCTTCGTGTGGAGGGTGTTGTGGAAGAGTGCGCGGAGGAGCTCGCAGATGGACCGCCGAAAAATCACCTGCGTTGCTGCAGGTCGAGAACCAAGGCAGCACCGCAGACACTCGTGCGCAGCCTCGACCACTCGAAAATGGTTATCCTGCAGCCGCAGCAAAACGACAGGGAGCAACGACGAAAGGTCATCTGCCAGCGCACCAGACTCGCAAAGCCGGCTTGCCTGAAGCAGCGCGGCACGGCGTACAGACCAATCTGTACTCTCCATCGACTGAAATAGTGGTGCTTGCCGTGGTGCCGTACTTCTCTTGAATGAAGCGGCGGCCGGGTGAACTACGACCGGCCGCTTATCCGGGTCGTACGGCGTGTCTTTCGCCATCAGCAGCAGCTGCTGGGGCCGCGTGGACGGCGATGCAGACCGCGAGCTGCATGCACGTGCACGGCGCGCTGCAGCAGCCTGCAGCTCGTCCTTCAGCGTTACCGTGCGAGATGTTCCAATGTCATTAGTTGGTGGTTCCTCGACGTCCTCAGCAGCCTGCATCGCTGCTGTGACGGTGGAATCAGGGGGTGCCGCAGCAACAGTCTCGAGACGCTCAAGAGTGCTGACCCGCTCCGTCGCGAGCTGGCGGCGCACGTTTGGAGGCAGCCCCCGCAGCAGTGCAGTGGTCGACGCCGGCTCTAACAGGTACAACGCCCAAAAGCAGCGACGAGCATTAGCCCGCACCTCCGCATCCGCGTCCGCCACACCGTCGCGCACTACGCGATGCAACGCATCTGTGTAGGCGCTGGCTGATATTTGATACGCCGTGCCCCGCACTGCCTGCAGGTATGCCTGTAGAACCCCCATTGCGCACCGTCGCACGGGCGCACTCATGGCCCCGCAGGCAGTGAACACGACGTTGAGGCCCTCCAACGTAAGCAGGCAGGCGTTGGCGAGGGAGTTCAGCAACTTCGCTGCAGCTGCCGACACGGCTGTCGAGGATGACGGATTCGCAGCGCTGCGCAGCAGAGGTGTCAGAAACCACGAGCAGATGGTGGTGACGGCAGCGCGGTTCGCGGCAGACAGACGAAGGGCGAGGCAGTTGAGCACTGCCAGCGCAGCCAGAACCACGGCCGCACGCCGACTGTCTAGCAGCGCAAGAAGCGCATTCTTTAGGTACAGCGACATCCAGCCAACAAAGGCGGGTCGAGTGGCAACATCGTCGTCGGAGACGAGCGCCGCGACTTCCTCCAAGAGCTTCACTTGCTGTTTCCCATCATCGCGCGTGTGACGGGACGTTCGGTACGGATTTAAGTGAGTTGGATCCTTTGGTGCGAGAGCGACCCCGAGTGAGTCGCCGAGGTGCTGGAGTCTTTGGAGCACTTCTTGATCACTCAGCGCAACAGCTGGAGCAAGAGACATTATTTCACAAATTCTAGTAGTTCGATTAGTATAGCAGTTTCTTCTTTTTTTTCTTTGCTGTCACTCCTTTGCATCTATAGTCATTCTAGGGGTGTGTGTAGTGGGGAATGCAGAGTGATACACTCGCGCCTAAAGTTGGTGTTGCAGATCACCATCAATTTAAAGAAAAAAAAAAAGAGCGCTCGAAAGCAACGTGGCACGGTAAGGACGGAAAACAAGGACAGGATGTTGCACCGCACACACGAAAGCGGAAGAAATACAAGATCACAGATTCGCCTTACTCCTTGGGGGAAGTTTGCCGAATAAACGCTTTCTTGTAATAGCAAGGAAAAAAAAAGTGAAACCCTGCATGTTTTCCGAGTAAAGTGCAGGCGGTTCGTGTGGTGATGTTCTGTGGATAGTGTTGCTTCTTTTTTTTTTATGTCGGCTGAGGCGTAGTTGTGTGCTTCCGCCGTGAGGTCCATCGGTATTGTGATGGCGTCCGAGAACAACAAGAGTTTACAAAAAGAGTGAATAGAGCGCGTTGCAACACATGGACACAAGAAAACACACCTTCTCTGTGTCATCCTGTGTTTTGCTTTTCGTCTTATGTAGATTACCCTGTGAACTAACGGTGGCGTATTAACCCAAACAGACACGTGACCCCCGCTTTCTCTCTCTCTCTGCTTACCTTTGCATTCAACTCTGACTCACTAGCTCCGCCACGGCCTTCTCAGCGGCGTGCATGGCGGTGCTGCGACTCCCCGCTGCCAGCGTGTCGCGCCGCCCCACACCGGACCACTGCTCAGTCGTCACAGCTGAGAGGTCCCCCACCACGACGTTGCGCATGCCCGCCACCCGCATCGACGCGTCGCCGGCCGACGCATCCAAAAACGCCTCACTGCTGCCGCTGGCAAACCCAAGCCAGTAGGCGTGTGCGTCCACGTAGCGCCGCATGTACGCCTCTGTCGTGCTTTGTCCTTTGGCCCACCGCATCAACTCATTCAGCTCCGCCTTGTTGCGTGCCGTGCGTTTAGACGGCATCTGGCGTGAAAGCTGCGCCAGCCGTACCGCCTTCGCCTCGTCACGCGGTATGAGTAGTGTGAAATCCACCGACTCCGCACCGGGGCTGAGGGAGAGACTCGACAGCGGGCTCTCCTTTGTGAGACGGCGGCACTCCTTGATGCCGTAAAGGAACGCCTCTTGAACCTGGTGGTGCACCTCATCTGGCAACGCCGCGGCTGTGTGGTGCGGACACAACCCACGCGCGTACACCGCGCCGGGTGGCGTCACCGTCTTGTCCAACGTCAGCTCGTGCTGCAAGCCGTCAATGCCTTGAACAATCATCAGCATCGTGTATGCCTGCAGCGGTGTCGCGAGCACCGTGTCCCACCCCATGCTCTTGAAGCGGGCGGCATCGCGGCCGCCAAAGGGCAGCAGCACAATGCGTAGCTCTGCCTGTGGGCCGAGCTTGGGGAGTGGGAGTGACGCACATGTGTCGCTCAGAGGAGCGAGAAAAGGACCTCGCTGGGTCAGCCACCACATCGCAGAGCTCTTCATGTCACGTGCGTTGAAGGCATCTGCAGAGATGGACGGCATAGCAGGAAAGATGAGCGGCAGAGCAAGGGCGTCGCGCAAAGAGACGGTGCATGGCAGCGGCCGTGGCAACGGCAGCTTGTGCCCTGAGAAGATGTCGTGGAGGAGCTGAGGCGAGTGTATCACCCCCGCGGTTACTACAACACCCTTTGCAACGCCGATGGTGTGCAGTTTTTCCGTTTCGGGGGCACCACTGCGACGCACACAGACGCTGCGGACACGGCGATCCTTCTGCTGAGCATCGTTGCTTGCTTTGGCCTCGTCCCCATCCAAGACAACATCCACGACCCGATAGCCCGTCAACACGCTGAGTCGTCGATGCAGTACGTCTGGAGCGATGTCGGCCAACACCGACGACGGCAGCGCCAGTCTCCTCCCGTCCTTGTCCAGGTACAGGTAGGCGGGAAACACCGTCCCCTGCTCCACTGGTGCATCTGGGGTGGGGAGGTGGGGTGGGACGAGCCCCGTCGCCTTGACCGTCTCCGCAAAGGCCCAGGAGAGAGGATTGCGAATGTCGGGGAAGTGGACAGGCAAGCGTGCCCACAGCGCCGTCTTGGCGCGGCTTGTCGACGCAACAGCAGCCGTGGAGGCAACGTCGTGTGCAGCCCAGACAGAGTTGAGGTGCATGCCCCAATCCAACAAGCTTGTGCCCCCTACCCCGACGCCACGGGGAAACGGCGTGTACTGCAGCAGGCGGTACCGGTTTGCCTTGGCCTGCTCTGCCGCGCTCGGTGGTGGGGAGGTTGCTGTGGGTTCTAGCGCTGATGCCCCTGAAGACGTGGCGGTGACCACCTTCTCCTCTGCCGACGAGAAATGCCACGGCCGCTGTACCAAGTAGCCTTCATCGGGTGTAGGGAGCCCTGCAAATGTCGGCTGGACACCGGGCGGCAGTGCCTCGGCCGGCACACGAACCAGATCAGGCGCAAACGACAGAAGACGGTCACGCCGACCGGCACTCAGCAGCAGCGTCAGCGCAGATGTTGCCTGCGGATCGGTGCCGCCCTCAACGAGCAGCACGTGCGTGTCATCCGCGGCCTCGTGCAGCAGCGAAGCCACAGCCGCCAAGCCTGCCACACCAGCGCCGACGACGACATAATCGCACGTTGACACCTTCTCCGGTCGCCTGCAGCTCTTGTAGCAGGGTTTGATTTGATTGGTGGATCGTGGACGGAAGTTGAGGTACCAGCACAAGAAGAGCACCGCCACAAACGCAGCTGCTTCGACGATCATGACGGCACTCGAAAGGGAAAAAAAGTAAGGGGCAGAGGAAGGAGACAGAGGAAAGGCGAGCACGCTGCCTTGTTTTTTTTTTTGCTTCTTGAACGATACAGACACTAAACAAAGTGCTCCCTTTTATGTTTCGGACATGACCAGCACTCTTCAGAACGTGCTGGGTGCGTTGGGTTCCATGAGGGTGAGAGAAACAAAGAACAGGGAGAAGAGTGAAAAAGTAAGGAGACGCTTGTGCTTCACAAGCAACAGGGCTTTGTAAAGCCACAGCTACGCCTCAACTTTGCGATTGCCACCCGCAGCTAAACTGTCCTGTCATTCCTTTTTATATGTCTGGCCCCTGCCTGCCTAGACGTCAGTACACGCGTCCCAAGCTTCGCTGCCCCACTCTACTGGCGGTGACCCCGTAACGCAACAAATAAAAAAAGGGAGCGATCGACACTGCAGGAGCGGAGTGTTGGGCGTGTGTGCAAGTACTCAGTAAACAAAAAGTCGAAAGCGCTGCTGCACGCGAAGGGAAATACACACCCGCCTACCAATAAGCCTTCGTGAGCGATCCCAAACGGCGACGAACGTTGTGCGGCACTCATTCCTGCATCGTCCTCCCTCACTTATCTGCGTTTGCGTGCTGATCACTTTCAGCATCCTCTTCTTTTCCCCTCCCCCTTTATTACACGTGCTTTTTTTTCTTTTTTTTTTTGCTGACTGCTTTTGAGTCTGCAATTTGCGTGAAAACCAGAAAAACAAAAGAGGAAACAAAACAGTACGAGAAAACAATACGAAGCCAGCGAGGTGCTGCAGATGGAAAGGGAATGCTGAGCTCCCGCATTCACGGAGTTAAGCCAATGCAAATGCAGAGAATGCAAACGAAAGAGAGAGAGAGAAAAAAAAGCGCCCCCTTCACTTTCCCTTCGTTCATCTGTCAAGAGGAGCGGAGGGAAAGAGCACCAGACACACAGACACACAGATAGAAACGTACAAAAACATGTACAAACACACAATGGTGAATAGAGGCTTCATCACTCGAGGAACAGCTGTAGCAAAACAGAAGCGTCAGCCACATTCAACACACACAGAAACACAAAGAGCAAGAGAAACTAGAGAAAAAAGGCTTAACTCCTCACATGTAGCACTACGAGGACAAAAACAAACAAAGATAAAAGGAAGTGTCTGCGCGCATGTTCTGGAGAACAAGGAAAAGAAAAGCTGTACAGTCGTATCGAGCAGTTCTTTTGCTTTCTGGAATGTAAGAAACGACAAACTTGCGTCTGCTCAGGAAAAAAAAAGACGGATCGACCAACGGCTTCGGTCAAGAAGAATGAAAAACAACACTTTTGTAAAGAATCACTGCCGGGAGCAGTGCAAAGAAACAGACACTGAAAAAAAAGATATGAAAACACGAAAATAGAATTATGAAAGAAGAGTCATAATAAAGTGAAAACCAGACGAAAAGAAGAAAAAAGGGGGTCGATCTTTCAAGTGAGCAAGATCCTTTAGACAAACTAGAGATCAGCGAAGGATTCTGTGGTTGCTTGCAACATTCACAAAAGGAGAAAAAGAGAGGAAAAACGTTGTAACGTGAATTTGGGTTTCTTACACGGGTTTCTCTGACAGAAACTCACTGTGGTGATAACCCGGTGCTGAGCACAAAGCAAGAGGAAAGAGAAAAAAAAGAAAACGTAGGGGTAAACCGGAGGCGCTGAGGTAGGATGCAAGACATTTGGTGCAGTACCGATCTTCCTTCAACAGGTTCTTCCTTTTCTCTACTATCCATATTACCTCAACCCACAAGACGCTCTATACACCAACGTCCGAAGGAGACCACCTCAATTTCTCAAAAACCACAGAGCACATCAACTCAAAGCAATTCCAAGTACAAATTAGTCTCTCATGAGCTCACAGATGCTCTGTTCCAGTCGTTTCTTTCCAATTACGCAGCGAAGACAGCTCTGACTTTTTACAGCGTGAGTTGTGTTCTTACGCGAAACACCACGCACCATGCTGTAATCTGCGATGCCTGTCTTTTGCGTTTTTTATCTGTGCTTTTTTGAGGAAATAGCGAGTAAGAGAAAAAAAAGTTCATTACAAGTTCAGAGTCATTTGTCACTGGTACTGCATTGTACGCACTGTAACGAACGCGCATCCCCCAAAAGACAGGAAAACAAACAAACAAGCGAAAAGAAAGCGACAGGGGAAAAAAAAACACGGAGGCTCAGAAAATAACAATAATGATAATAAGATAAGGTACATCGAAGCAGAAGGGTGATAAAAAGAGATGAAAAAAAGTCTATTATTCAGCCCCCACACACAAAAAAAAGAAAAAAACTAGGGAGCTACATTCAATTTGAGAAGATGCACGGAGACACGTGCGTCACAACGCCTCGTACACAAGTGTATCGCATTTCTTTTCTTTGGGGTGGGCAAGGAGTTGTTTGGTGCTTTTTTGATGCATTTTACTGTTGTTTTGGTCGTGTGCGCCCTTAAGAACACGTTCCGAGGCAACTCTTCACAGGCACTCTCCCTGTCCTTTGAATGACACGTGTGCAGAAAGAGTTAAGTAATACTTGCTCAAGCTATAAGCGAAACGGTTAAAACAGTAATCAAAAACTCCCGCTAAAAACAAAGTCACTAACTACGACAACGAGACCGCCAATAAAAAAAAGATGATGTGCAAAAAAAAAAAAGAAATAATATACAGCGCCTTCGTTTTCAGCACAGGGAAAGCGCACTTATGGTGCGTTAGTTATAGTAACAGTAATAACACGGGGAAAAAAAAAGAAGTCCATCGAACAGGAATTAGAAAGACTGCAAACCAACTATTTGTCGTAGGCGTCCCCCTATACTAATTGCTGGTTTTCATCAGTTCTTTTTTCTTACGTTTAAGTGTCTCTTTTAGGTTTGTGTTTGTGGGTGTGTGAATGGGTCAGTGAATGCTCATTTAGCGACCGTAAGACCATCTGATAGAACACAGCTCTCCACGCTGTCTCCCTTCTTTCGTTCGGTCTATCTCATCCTTTTTCACTCATCCGAAGCTTCTCCAAACTTGAAGCACTGAAGTGCTTCATTGTACTCGTCATCTGGGATGTCACCCATGGAAGCGTGAAAGACGTCCTCCGGCTCCACCTGATGGCGGCTCAGCGTCACACTGTGAAGGTCGGTTTCGGCTTTGTTCGAGATTTCTGCGAGAGACATGCGGTGCGCCGCCATCAGCTCCTGGGGCGTCATGCCCGGCACGTTGGACTTGGACGCCATGAGATTGGACGGCATGTCCTCATCGTCGTCCAGCGGGGAGGGGTCCACAGGGATTGGCGTGCACTGGAACGTCGCCACGTTAAACGGGCGGTCCTCCTCCCCATCGAACTCGTTGCTGTTCTTCCTAGTGGTCTGGGTCATTGCCAGTGTAAACTCGTAAACCGTTCTTCAACGCGTATAGGACGTCGCAAAGCGGTACTCCCTTTCTATTTATATTAGAATGAATAACGAAAAAGAAAAAAACAGAACACAAAGGTGTCAATCGCTGGTGCAATGCGAAGAAAACGAACGAACAGAAACTATCTGGTTTACCCCTCTGTAGCTGAATGACGGAACGGGCACGAAGGAAAACACAGCAAAAAGAAAAACAAGGAAAAGGTTGACGACCGTGTGAGCGAGTGTGTCGGTGCTGGTCTACACACAAGTCGGCGCCACGAAGGAAGGAATGAAAAGGGGAGCGGGCCTTGTGTTGCGGTCCTCACATGCGGCAGAAGAAAGCGCCGAAGAAGGGAGATAAAAAAAAGTGGCACAACAGGATAATAAATGAGGTGAAGAGGAAACCAAAAGAAAACAAACGACGGACACGGAAGTGGGGAAGGAAAGAAACGGTTTGTAAATTAGGAAGGCAAAGTCTGATAGCGTGCGCACTCAGGGAAACTCAGTTGGCGATAGAAACCAAAACCCAGAACCACAAGAGATACGCCACTAATAAAAACAATAATAATAAAACAGAAGAGAAACAACAATCAAAATAGGCTGACTCAAATTCAAAAAAAAAATGCAAAGAGCAAAATGGAAGACAAATAAAGACGAGAGAACAACTGTAGAGATAGCAAGAGATCGATACTCTGTACGGATGGTCAGCATGGGTTATATTTGATTTTGGAGAAAAACGATAGAAAATGGGCAAAAGAGCATCAGGACACAGTGGTGGGGAGAAGGAGAAAAAAAAAGAAGTCAAAGATACGGGGAAAACAACGGAAGCAGCCACGAGGGAGCAGCCAGTGACACATCACCACCCGCCATCCCTTCCCCACCCCCTTCCATATCCACAACGCCAAACGCAGAGGAGCCCGACGACGAATCCCATAGAAAGCAGACACGTAGACGCCACCGCGGATGAAGAGTCACTGCCGCTGCAGCTGCTATCGTTTGCTGTGTGTACACACTCGGTGAGTCACTCACCTCCGTTTTCTGGGGTATTGCTGCTTTGAGCGCCTGTCATGTTTATGCTTTTTTTAATTGTGTTTATTTGTTCAGCCAGAAATGCGGCTCCCAGCGATAATACAAGCAAAGCCCATTGCTCGCATGCGTCCCTCTCTCTCAACTCCTGTCTTCGCAACCACGTCCGTCTCACCACTTCTTCTTTGTCTTTCATTCGCACAGACCCGAGCATACACGAATTGCAGCCGGTGAAGCGTTCATGGAATCGCAAGAGGGCACAAACAGCAAAGCACACTGCTCGTTGACAGAGATGGAAAAGCCCTTCAGCAAGCGGAAGAACACCAGGCAGAAAAAAAATGAGGTGTTGATGGACAAAATAAACAGCAACGAAAGCAGAAAAAAGTGGATGTTCATAAAGCCAGACTTGACAGCGGAAGCAGACAAAAGAGAAGAAGAGCAGACAACAGCAAACCCACATTCAATGCCTCCCCTTCGGCCATTGCTGCTTCACACAACGATGAAGAACCCTGAACTTCCTTCACAACACTAGTATGTCTTTTTATTTGCTCTTGATTCCAGTAAAAGCCGCACATTCTGCACAGCACAAACCTTCTCTTCTCCCCCTCTCTCTGCACAACACAGCGATTTTCCGCAAACACGCCACCACTAATTCTGCGTGTTCAAGCTCAGGAGGTCCATCGGCTCAAAAGCCCTGCCATCGCCGGCGTAAAACTTGTTTTGAAACTCCATCCAGTGCAGACGCAGCGCGTGCAAAAAAGCCGATAGCGCCTCCATGCCAACCAGTACCGCAAAGGTGACCACAATCCACAGCATCACACCAATCGCAATGACAAAACCGGAGCTGTCCTTCACACTCAATATGTTCACCACCGTGAAGGTGAAAAACACCTCGGACAGCTGCGCGTGTGCCAGCGAGAGAGCCCACAGACGCAGGTACGACGCCGTGTTCGACACACTGCCCAGTACGTACTCGATGGTGTGGATGACGTAGTGAATCACGAGCTCCGAGACGTCGAAGTGCTCAAAGTGGGTGTTCTCCTCCTCCATTGCCATCACCGCAGCGTTGTCGAGGTCAGCAGCCGCACCACCGTAGGGGTCCATTGAGTCCCCACCAAAAAAGACATCGGCGCTGTGCGGGGGCTGGTCGTCGTCACTGACGAGGCTGTACGGCGACGCTGGTGGCCGTTGTCGTGATGTAGCGTCGATGTCTGAGCTGTCTGTGCGGAGTTGCTGGCGCTGCGGGTGCGACGAAGCAGCTGCAGCAACCTGCACGGTGGCGGAAGGCTCATTGAAGAAGTCGCTGGCGGAGTTTTCATTTTCGATGGTCACCATGCTGGCCGGCTGTGCACCACCGCCACCACCGCTGCTTCTGCTGGCACGGCCCCCGTTCGTGCCAAAGCGTCGCTGCTTCCACCGCTTGTAATCCCGCATCTCAATGTATGGCATTCCTAACAGCATCACGGGCACCATGAGAAAGGCCAAAACCAAGAGAAACACTTGAAGGCCACTCTGTCCCTTGTAAAGCGGCTTTGTCACCGTGCCAGGCGAGAGAAAGAAGTTTGTCATGGTCTCCAAGATGCTTGGCGCGTCGTTGGTGTTCGTCCACGTCGTGCACCACTTCACCACAATAAGGATGCACATGTACCCGAAGGTGGCGAAGAGAAACACAAACTCCGGCACAAAGAGGAAGATAATCTTGAACCAGTTGCGTTCGTACACGTCGTTGTTGAGTGCGAGAAAAAGCCCGGCGAACATCTGCACGGTGCCGACAAGAACCGCATGCTTCATCTTGACGGAGTTGTAGAGCTCCAGCTTGTTCTCTGTCTCCGACCACGCGGCATCTAAGCCGAACGCGTAGACGTGGGACGGCTTTACACTCGGCAGGCCGTTCGGCGAGGTGGGGTACGTGGTACCGTTCTGCTCTGCAATGGGCGTCCATGTGTAGCCGCTAGAAAACAAGTTCAGCGAAAAGCCAAAGAAGTCGTTGTACAGCATCCCCATGTACACAGCGTAGAGGGCCATCAGCAGCAGCAGGTAGCGGCCGCCAAACACCATCGCGACAATCTCGTTCAGCTGCACGGTGCGCCATGCCCGCTCCTTGTAGATAAAGAAGAGCGCGATTAGCAGCAGCAGCATGCCGTGGCCGATGTCACCGTACATGACACCGAACAGATAGGGAAAGGTGATTATGGTGAATACGCCGGGGTTCACCTCCTTATACCGAGCGATGCCGTAGCTGCTGACAATGCCCTGAAACGACTCCGTAAAGCGGTTTGTCTCGAAGAAAGTGGGAGGGTGCTTCTGATCAGCGTGCCGCGTTACAATGGACTCTACGCTGCCGTTGGCCGACGTCACGGCATCTTGCAACGCGCGACGCAGCGCCTGCTCATGGCGCAGCGGCACCCACGCCACGGCGGTGCAGGTGGAGCCCGACATAGCACACATGTTCATTGAAGTCAGCACCACCTTTTCCACCTTCAGAAACGTCTTGTAGAGGCGGTGCTCCTCGTACCACAGCTGCAGCACGTCGTGCTTACGCCGCTCCACACCTTCAATCATGTCTTCGATGCGGTGCGCGTTGGCCGCCATCGTCAGCTCCACCCCCTGTGTGTGTACTTCCTCCAGCGTGTACACAGAGGCGCCGAGCCCGCCAACCAGCTTCTTCAATCGCGCGATCATCAACGGCGACGAGCATAGCACGACAAAGGCCGTCTTCGACACGTCACGCTCACCGGTCTTCGTGTCCACGAACATCTCCGGTTCGCTGCTGATCTCCACGATGGCGTTTCCGCGGCTGACGCGGTAACACAGTCGGTACAGCTCCTCCCCCCGGGTTGTGTTGACCAGACCGAACAAGCTGGACAGACGCGAAAAAGCCTCTACGCTGACAACGGCGCTGGATCGTGCAACGCTGCCGTTGCTGGTATGACTGCCTGACCGCGCGTCGACGCTAGTAGAGAAAGTCGCCGCCGAGGCATCCTCGCCAGCCAGGGCATCGACGCCGGCACGCACCATTTTCTGATAGGTCCGATAGAGGGAAGAGATTTCTTGGTTCTGGTTAAGCTCGTTTTGGAAGCCCTCCAGCGCGGTGAGCATCGCCGTGAGCTCGTTCATCGTTGACTCAATCCGATCATCGATCATGTTCATCTGTCCCTGCATGAGGGAGGAGCGCATTTCCTCGACAGTGGCGCTCATGTTAATATCGGTGTCATACCGTTCTAGCAGTTCCGGCTCCTTCCGCAGCGACTCTTCGATGAAGTGCAACTTGCGCTGCAGCTCCTCGCAGCGCCGCAGGTCCTCCGTGTAGGGTCGGGCAAAAGCGGCGATGCCCTCATTCGCGTCGAGAAACTGCACGCGGCCCAGCATCCCTACTTCGAACATCGTGTCGTGCAGGACTTCGCGCTGCAGGATGATGTTCACACGAATCATATCCTCGGACCGCCACAGTCCACTGCAGCCCTCCTGATTCCATGTCATCTTGCGCTACACAGGAAGAAGAGAACAAACAAAGCAGTACAAAAAGAGAGCAGCAGAGAAGAAACAAAAGATGCAGGCGCAGCCTGTCTACCAGCAACAGAGAAAAAAAACAATACGTATATCAATAGTTGTGCTTTGAGCAACAAAAGAGAAGAGGGTCACAAGGTGGCAGCGGTTCCGGTGCAAGTGAGAACAAAAACAAAAGGAGGGCAGGGTTTAAGAAAGGAAATGGAGGAGCGAGAAAAAAAGAGATTGCAACAGCAACGGCAGCGGCAAGTGTGGTCACAGACGCACGCAGCAGGCAACTCCTTATGTGAAAGCGGCGCGGCTCGGATCCACAACGCAAATAAACAACGCGAAAAAAAAAAAGGCTGGCACGCACTCACCGCCACAACGGGGGGAGGGACACAAGTGTATAGATATGGGCTATAGAAAGAAAGAGGTGAAGAAAACACCTCCTACACACACCCAAGCCAAATCTGGGTAAAGTGGCGGTGATCGGACGTGCGTGAGGCAGAAACAACAAGCAGCACACAAATGACACTCCCTCACTTCCCTTTGGCTTACTGTACGGCAGGCGGTCACGTGGTTGTAGCAGGTAGTGGGGGTTCTCTCTGTATCCTCTTACGAAAATACCACGTTTTATGTGAATAGACAGAGAGAGACTGAGAGAGACGGCCCCTTACGGTAAGCAGCGCGTACGTTAGAGCTGCACGTTGGAGGGTGATCCGTCACTGCAGCTGTGACAGGGTTGTTGCTTTTCTTTTGCTTTTTTTTTTTCGATACCGCCGAACAACATTATGGGACTCAGAAAGCGGCGCAGGCAGCGAGGGGAAATGAAGGGGCCAACAGAAAGAGGGAAGGGTGGAATTGTGGTGGGTGGGATGCCGAAGGCAGAGCTGCGCAATGATCTTGTTCTCGTTCATTCACCACCGATCGATGAGAGAGCAGCGGCGAGCATTAAAAAGACTGTGTGTGTAAGGGTGTGGGAGTGTGTTTCGTTTCGAGTCTGCTGTGGCATTATCACTGCTTCGATTCGGTTTCGCGCAAGCTACCCCTCGTTGCGTAGTAGGGGGCCAACACTAGAACACAGATCATACGAGTTCCACGTTTTCTTTTTTTTTAGATAGCTTTGATACGCAAAACAGCGTTGTGGAAGAAAACACAAATTCTCTCTGGGTACGAGGACATGAGAAAAAAAAAAAGGTAGCACCACGATGACGCCGCGACCCATCAAATCAGCAAGGTTTGTAGCTCTCGAGCAACTACACACGCAGACGGCTCGATGGCAAATGACCTTTCAAGCAGTTGTCATTGAGCTCAAAAACCCAAAAGGAAATGGAAAAGAACCAGGCTTCTGCGGCACACTACCATCCCCAAAAACCACACTCAGTCCGAACTCATCGCGTATGCTGAATAGCATTTAAAGAAAAAAAAAACACCCTCGCGCATCATGCGGGGGTACTTTCACACACCCTATCTCCTTCTCTGTCTGCTCTCTCACACTCGGTTTGGTGGTATCGTCGTGTTGTTGTAGTGCGTGGGAATACGCTTGTTCATGAGACGCAGCTTCTGTGCCAAGACCTCATTGCGCTTCACAAAGCGACGCACCTTTGCGGCGACCGTGGCCGTGGCGTCATCCATCACGTGATGCCCACAGCCATTTCCAATAATCTCAAACTGGAACTTACCTTGCATCTGCGCCACCGTCAGCGCCTTGTCGAGGCGTTCCGCATTGGCCGTACACAGCATCTTGGCGCAGGGCAACGACACAAACGCTGCGTCTAAGCCCTTGAACCAGCCTCCCCAGACGGATTCCATCTTGCGCAGATCGGTACGCCAGTGCCACATCCCTGTCTCAGGGTTCTGCCTCAGCAACGGAGGAACGGAGACGGCGGCACCTTGGGCGTTCTGCATCCCGCCCAGGTGCAAAAACCACGCCTCGGCGTCCTCGACAGAAGGGAAGGAGTTGGGGCGTTTCTTGAGGTACTCGGTCATGTGCGAGAGCGACATAAGCGCGGTGCCCTCGACAATATCGACCATGATGACACCCGAGACCCGTTCCTGTGCTGCTTTGTTGCTACTCAGCGCGCGAGCGACGACGGCGCCGCCGAGGGAGTGCCCCATAAGGAAAAAGTGGCTGTGCGGAAACAGCTCCTGCTTGGCGTACTGCAGGAACTCTATAAAGTCATCCATCAGCAGCTCAATCTCCAGGTGGTCCTCGCCGCCGGCAAAGGTGGATTGACCGTGGCAGCGCTGATCGTAGGTGATGATGTGCATGTCCATGTCGTCCCCTCGCGTCTCCGCCGCCAACTCCATTGCCAACGACACGGACTGCGACAGGGGTGACACACCCCGTCCAGACAGCGCCGGTGACGCCGGCATCGGCGAAGACTGACCATCACTCGACGCATCCGCGCGCCGCTGCAGCTCTCGCGCCAGCCGGAAGAAGCAGTCCCCACTCATACCGGCGCCGTGGACGCACAGCAGTACCGGCACACTACCGTCGGTGTTTGCCGGCGGTACGGCAGTGATGGATGGCGCAAAGACGGTGTAGTGGAACTTTTCATCCTTCCCATTCGTAAAGAACCCGTCGACCTCCAACGGCGCAGCGGCAGGTGAAGACGCGATGGACATCGGCGTCTTTGCACAGAAGGATAGAAAAAGCGGTGTTGTGTTTATCTCTCGGTTGTGGAAAGTTACAATAAAGCACCGCGGTGAGAGTGAAAACGAGAGGGAGTGGGAGGCCGCAATAAAAAAAAAGGAGGGCGATGGAAGCGGTGTGAAAGTAGTCGCGTACCAGAGCTCCCCCAAGACACGTAGAGTCGCTTAAGACGCAACGTTCGAAAGCTCTCCACGAAGAGCAGCGACGCCGCTGCTCGTGCTGACACACATACACGTGCACACACAGACTCACTCGCACCAGCTCATGTCTTATAATCAGTTATGGTTGATACACAACACAGGGAAGCCTCCAAAGTGAATCGAAGGAGGGCGAAAAGAGGGGGAAAAAACCTGAATGGTTTAACTCACGAGTCCCACAGCAATGGTGAAGTTATTTTGCCCGCTTCCGCCTCCTCGTGCAAGATGTGGTAAAACAAAAAACTGAAACAAGAAAACGACCACGATCGTGAAGAGCGACACAGAGCAAAATCCTCTTTTCTTAAAGACACAACGTCTTCACCTTTTCCGTCACTCTTGCAAGCGCAAGCGCAACCACTCCGCTGTCTTGACCGGTGTGTACGACATCTCCGCCGTGCCGATGTTCACCAACTTTTCCAACGCTGCTACCTTTGCCTTGGCCTTCAACATCCGCGCCTCCTGTTCGACACGGCGACGCTTGTAGTCCCGCTGTTCGGCAAAGCGGGCTGCATTCAGGCACTCGAGCAACGTATGCTCTTCACAGATGGTCTTCGACACCAACCGAGCATCGTGCAGCATCTCCTGCAACATTTCGTTGGGGTTTCCGAAGGCTCCCCAAAGCGCCAAACTCATATGTTGACTCAGTAATGCTTCGAAAAACAAACCGTCGAGCGAAGACTGCGACGCCAGCTGCTGTGGCGACCACGCGGGTGTTTCCTCTGCAGAACTGCTTTGCGACACATGAGTGGAAGACGACAGAAGCAGCTTCTCCTCGTCCACGGACAAGTCTATCCCCTTATCGACCCTCTCACCACCACGCGACATCACCGTCTCGTGATTAGCGCGAGATCGAAGCGACAAAGGAGGGTCCGCAACGGCTACCGGCTCGAGGGGTGTGCTGCTGCGACGGACGCCAGCGCTGGCACGAAGCGTGCCAGACAGGGGCGACAAGATGGTCGAATCCCCCGTGGAGCAGCGGCGTCGCATCTCGAAAAGGAAGCTGCGGTGCTGCGCGGCACTGCGTTCCTGCTCCGCGGCAGATCGTGCACTTGCCTCCTGCCATGCAGTCACCAACCCCGGGGTACCCCTCAGCTCTCCAAACACCAGCTCTCGCGCGAGGGCCACATCGCGAGCATGAGAGAGGTCCGCCGCCGCTGTCAAGTCAACCGCAAATGGCAAGTCTACGCCATCAAAGGGATTCATTTTTCTTTTTTTTTTTGGGGGGGGGGGCAAAGCGTTTCACGTCAGAGCAACAAACACAAGCTAAAAGCCAACAAAGACCTTCAAAAATAGAGTTTCACGGGTCGTTTTATAAGAAGCCGGTAAATCCAACACACTCTACGGCACCGCACGCAGCTGCCAAACAACAGCTACAAAGCACAGCAAAAAAACACCTCACTTAAAAAAAAGAGAGACAGAAGTCCGGGTCAACACACAGCGAAGGGGAGGAGAGAGGTGGGGAAAAGAGAGAGGTGGGAGAGGTGCAAGCAGCATCTAACAAAGTACCACACGGAGGCAGAGGAGAGAAATGGGGAAAAAGCTGGAGATGTGTGTGTGTGCGTGTGCGTGTGTGTGCGTGTTTTGCAGAAGCGAAAGAGACGTGAAGGAAAATAAGAAAAAAGACGCAGGCCGGAGAGGATAAGAGGGGGCACAAAAAAGAATCGGACGACGTCCACGCAGGCAGCGCCGCTGCGTTACGTGTCGTGTGGAGAATGGCTAGAGGAGGAGGGGGAGTAAAAGCGCGCGGAGGTGGCACAAATGCACGAGGCACTCCCTATTCTCGTTACCGCGTATGAGAACGTCCGGTGACCAAGATCAATTCCCCTTTCTGTTTACCAGCACTTCTTGGTCCACACACCCGAGGGAGGAGCCGACGGCACACACACATCTTCAGTTCGTTCCACGCTGATGTGGCTCATGGGAGGAGTGGTTTCTCCAAGACATCGCAGGTGACGGTGGTCGCGCTGCTCGCCGGCCCCGCGGCATGTGCTCGCGCGGTCGCGTGCATGTTGTCGACGGGTGTCATCGAGCAGGACCGGCGAGAGAGCGAGAAAAAGAACAGCTAGAGACGGGCGAAAGAAAAGTCACAGAGTGCGTAAAAAAAAGGTGCGTGCTCTGCACCAAGTGAGGCCCGCAGAGAGAAGAACAAGAAAAAAAGGCACGGGGTCCGAGGTGCCACGCGGGTCGCATGGTACCAGAGGCGTGTGTATAGTCATGCGCACTCGGAAAAAAAAAAAAGGGTCCTGAGTTGTATATCAACGCGTCAGTGCTGGGAAAGCCGTTGCTGGCATAGGCCGAACCATTAAATTAACGGAAAAGAGGGGGTTCAAAACAAAAAATCGAGTTAAATACGAAAGAGACAGAAGGACAGGGAAGGGGGAGCGCACGCCAACCCACTTGTGCGAGGGAGGACAGGTCTTAGAGGCAGCAAGGAGAGGGCGTGCCCACCCCTGTCTTAATACCCAAAACCACCAAGAGATATTAAGAAGAGCTTACACCAACTAACGCAGACTGCTTACACGGCATCGCGTCGCGGACGCTTTCTCCTTGATCAGCTTGCGGTAGTGAACAATCCGCGCAGTCCAGGCTCTGCGTGATCCATGCGCTGCGCCGGGTCGAAGCCGTTCAGCGCAGCGGAGCAGACAGATCCGAAGCTCGCGATCAGCTCCTCCACGACGGGCGTCCAGCTTCGGGCTCACCACAGGAAACGTCTTTGCCGGTTGCCAGTCCTCTGCCCTCCAGCGTACGCAAGGAAGCACGCAAGGCCAAAGGCAAAGTTGCTCACATCACGCTTCTCTTTCAGGCAAGCACATGATCGTGGTTCGTCAAAACACCCTGCACCTTGACTGCAGCCGGGTCACCAGCGATGCGAGCCAGCTGATCCGCAAATTGCAGGGTTCATGACCGCGACAGAACCTTCTTCTTTGTAGGCAACCTTGGTCCATACGGTGACATCAACGTCGGCAGCACGCTTCGTTGTCCAGCGAGTTCTCCACAAGACGGTAGATGTCCGCAGTCAAACCAGCGCCTCGTGCAACCTTGCTGGGTAGCCCAACAACACTCCGGTCAGGGGTCATCACAGGTGTGAACGAGTTCAGGATGCGCACCTTCGTGTTTCTCGTAGCCGTCACGTCGTCTGTGTCAGTTTCCACGCCGACCGGTCCACGCGCGCGGCACGCTCGATGAGTCGGTTGTCTCTGCAACACCCACTGCTCGAAGCTCCTCCGGCCCACCACGGGAAGCCTGCAGATCATCCCAAGCCATTCAGCTTGCGTTCAGGTGTTCAACGCATCTCAGGCGTCGTCGCAGAGTGATTGCGGTCCACCATGCTGTTCGGGGAAGCACACGTTTGCCTCGATTCCACTCACCCAGGCTGGCGGTCGCGCGCATAAAGCGAAAGCCAACAAATACAGCCTTCTTCGAAACTTCGCCCGTTGCTGGCGCAGGTTATCGCACGACACTCACACGCGAAACGGCGCCACGTTGCGCTCCGGCGCGCAGGCGCAGACCCTCCACGATGTAGGCGAAGGTCGTTTGCGCGGGTGCGTCTGGTCCTTCAAGAATCCGCCTCACGCTCTTGTCGGTGAATCGAAAGCAGCCCTTTTGCTCGTCAAATGTTGTAGCCAACCCTCCGTCACCGTGTCAGCGACACGATGCGGAATGGCGGCGGATCCGCCAGCGTACTCCAGCAGCTTCTGCTGCTCCTCCGGCGCGTCACACGTAGTCCAAAAAAAAAAAAAAAACATGCTGCCGATAATCTCCGTCGTGTGCTTTTCCCCTCGTCGGGAACAGCGTCAACGAACTAGAGGCAGTTCCTGCACCTTGAAGCCTGCCGACACCTGCTTCTGTTTCTCACCCCCCGCGGGCCGCGCCGATGATGCCCCAGCTGTCATACTTGTGTTCTTCCCTCGCAGACAGCCTCCAGCAGGTGGCTGCGTGTAGCGGAAACAGGTGTGCACGCTGCGAAAAACTGGCCAACGCCGAAGTGCACGATGCCGGAAGTTGTGCGACTGCGGTCGTACGCCAGGCTTCGGCATCGGCCTTAGTGAGCGCATCCTGTTCTTTGGGAATGACTCTGCAAAAAACAAAAAAAAAAAAATGTATAGCAAAACAGTTTATAAGCATATATGATAATAAACAGAGTGGAATCCTGCAAAACACGGCCTGTGGAAGCTGGGAGAGGAACGACGGAAAAGGTTGGGGACAGGTGTGCGTACTCGTGTGTGTGCTCTTTCAAGAGCGTACCGCACAAGGGCAACACGGGTGCGGAAATGCGTTGGAGGTGTGTGTGGTGTGCGTGTGGCGTGTGTGCGGTGTGTGCGTGTTCTTGCAGAAGCGATAGAGAGTGAGAAATAAGAAAAAAGAAGCAGCCGGAGAGGATAAGAGGGGCAAAAAAAGAATCGGACGACGTCCACGCAAGCCAGCGCCCG